>QLPG01004119.1:459-18087 GCA_003314385.1 Gomphus sp. MG54
TCCCTGCCACTCACTCACGTCCCTATTGTTTTATTCTCGGCCATTTCCTCATTGTTCTATTTCTTTCCCACAATCTCACCGCTTATTCTATTATCTTACCCTCTTATTATTCTATTTTAATCGTTGTGGATTATGCCTCCACATGGTCTTCATACCTTATTCTTTTTTCCATGTCTTATGCCACCCTTATTCCACATTCCGCCCCCCAGCCTATATAAGTAGTTGATACGTGTACATAGTTCCTCAGTCTGAGTATCAACTAGGCTTATGCCTCCCTACTCTCCTCCTTCTGTTCAGAAGTCCTTACTCAGGCCGACATCCTCGGCATTCGCCTGAGTATCCGTTCTCGTTACAAGTTAGTGGCACACACAGGAGGCAGGGCGCAATGCACGAGTACGTTGAAGCCGAGCCACCCTGACCGGCCTGCAGGACTTTGCCGGTTCCGACAGTACCCTCGGTAGTACCGGGTCCTGACAACGGGCATAGAACAATAAAGGATAGGATAATAAGAATGTGGCCGAGGATAGGACAATAGGAAGTGCCCGACCATAAAACAAGGGCTGTAACCGAGGATAACACAAGGGCAGGATGTCCCGAGGTGAGGTGGACCGAGGGGTGGGGAGTAGGTGTGAGATGGGAGTGAGGAATGTGACCGATATGTGTGTTGAGCCGAGAACAATTTGTTGAGTGACTTGTATATGGTTACTTAACAGAGTATCTTGGTTGGTACCACCGAGTTACTGGATCCTCGGTACGTGCACTTGACAGTACTGTGAAAGGCAACAAATTCCCACAGTAATGTGCTCTTCCAACTGGGCCAAAAGGCCACTATGCCAGGTTATCTGGCATTAGTCTATGGGCATTATTTAAACAGCAACTTGTTACATGTATTCACCAACCATTGCAATGGTATGTAATACCCACAGACTAATGCCAGATAACCTGGCATAGTGGTCATTTGGCCCAGTTGGAAGAACACATTACTGTGGGAATTTGTTGCCTTTCACACCTATATATATGACCAAAGTATTTACAACATCATGTAAATGAACACTCCACCTGATGGGGATATGAAATAAAACAAAAGGTCCTCTCAAATAAATTGAACAAACCTGCTCCTACCAAATCTGATAATCAGATATATATGACAAACTTGGGCAAAGGGGTGTGAGAAATGAAGGCTGACTGGTGAATGAAGTACTGAATGATATTTGAGATGTCTGAACATATTAGCAGCTTCTGAGACAAAATGAGATTGTGCCTCTAATGTGATGCACCTATCATAACCTAATCCTTGGCATGCTGAGGTATATTATAAATGCAATGTGCAGCCATGGAATGACTGCAATGATAATGGTCACTGTTAAGAACATGGACAGAGTAAAGTCCTTGCATAGACTTAGCAGGTTGAAACTTTGGCAAGGTGTAGAGTAGGGCTTGGTTCAATACTATCTAGACCTCATAGAATCTTTTTTTTTGGAAGGTGAGGTGTATACAAGTGATCAAGGTATCTTATTTAATATTCTGACCACAGAACAACTAATTTACATATAGGTTTTATACTAATATTCAAAGGTCTCAAATTAAGAGAAATGTAATCCAATATAAGGATTTCAAACAGGAGTTAAAACAAAAGAAAGAGTGAGGAGTTTTTAAAACTCCTCTGAAGTTTAACAGAATTACTAAAAGAAGAGGACACCTGAACATTAGGGAGGAGGTTCACTGGGCTTGGTCAAGCTCAAACAGCTATTAGAAACCATTGCACCAGCATGCCCGACTATTCAAATCAGCCCATTCAGCTTAACTCTTCCCTCACTCATCTATTCAACTATACACTCTTCAGCCTTCAAATTCAATGTAACTCATATATCCGTCTTGGTGTCACATGCATCATCCAATATGCTCTATTCATTTATATCAATCCCTATATGCTTGCACACCTATCTTGACTTTTATTACATTTAACCTTTTCATATTACATTCCACCTCCACTTTTCTTATTTGCAATTCCACTCTATCTCTGATTGTTAGGAACCATATGCTGGCATACCCGACTATTCATTTCAGCCTGCTCAGCCCAACTCCACCCTCACTTGCCTATTCAACTATTATGCCCTCAGCCCATGAACTATATGCACCTTGTGTATCTGTCTTGGTGTCACATACTCCTGTCAATTCACTCCACTCATTTATGTCAAACTCCATATGCTTGCAATTCCATTCTGTCTTCATTTACATTTAATATCCTTTCATTTATGTTCTGCTCCACTTTTATTTATTCGCAATTCCGTTCTGTTCCTTATATCCAATCTGCAATTAGATTCCTTAGGGTAACTCCATTGGGAATTGGGGTGACACATCACCCCTTAATGTCACAGAGGAGATCAAGATTGGAATGTAGTATTTCCGTTCTCACTTTTTACGATCCTTGGCTTTCTTATCTATTATAGAAATCCAGTCGACTCCTAGTAGATTTGAAAGTAGTATAAAGATCTTGTACATTTAGTAGTTCAGTCTTCAGTCAGATAATCGACTTTGATTTTGACTAAGCTATTTCTTTCTGTCTTGCTATTCCAAAATTAGAGACCAGTACAATACTCTGGTGGGCGTAACATACAAGTTGAAGCTGTGTCCTACTCTGAATATCACCATTGTTTATCTTTGGGAGATTTTACGTTTAATTATGATTACGTTATTCCTTTATATCGTAACAGTATTATCTGACTTCTACACCTGATCACACCTCTTTTTGCATATTATCTTCGCATATTAGGACCATCATGAATACTCGATCCACTACTTGTAATCTACCCTTCATCATAGAAGTCCCAAGTCAGTTACAGGAGATTTCCACACTTTGATGGCTGTCAGAACAACCTTCGATTCGCAAAGCTGGCCCATCAGGCAGGAACGCTCCTCCTGAATACTGTAGAGTTGCTCTAGGTAATGAATACCTAAAAGCCTGTGCGCACTGGTCCTTTTCTCTAGTGGGATCTAGCGCAGTCGTTTGGCACAGCGTCAAGCGTCAGGTACTGACGGACTTCGGTACTGCTGAGGGGTGTTGTCGAAAAGTCAGGCAGACTATGGCCAAGTCCTGCAGGCCAAGAGTAGTGGCGTTGGCTTCAACATACTCGTGCGTTACACCCTACTTGCCGTGCGTGCCACTGTGTTTGCAACAGACAGATTGTTATGGCCCATGCAGCCAAACAAAACCACATTAAACCCCACAACCACCTGCACCGTTTCCGGGACCTTCCCGATCGACCAAAGCCTGAACAACCGATTTCCGGATGCCCGACATACTTTCCAAGGATCCGCAATTCCGACCCTCCGAAGACTCCAAAAGTCAAGGTTCCGTTACTTTGATAGCCGACGTGCAGGACCATCACGTACCTCACTCCCTTGTTTTCTCTTTATATTGACCCCTTGTATTCCCTTGTTTTATGACCGGCAAAAGAAAGTACAAGGATAGTCGCATGTATATAGTCTTCCAGTCGACTAGACTGTTCGCTAGTACGAATATTGATTTAGTCTCCCACCAGTTTCTGATTCATTTCTGGTAAACTCCCGCCTCCTTTCCAAAATTAGGGACAGACGATCAAGGAGGGTGCAACACATAAGTTGAAGCCAAGTCCCTTCGACCTCGAACACCTCAGTGACCAGATTGAACTATTCCGCGATCTACCCTAAGTTCCCGGCGCCTCCATCCCCGTCCGTAGTCCATCCGACTTCCGTCTCGGTCCTTGGCCCCATTACGAACCTTCGCGCTAACTCAGATAACCCCTTCAGAAGTGCTAGCTAAGCGCCTGACATGCGGACTTAACACAGATACTTGGGGGGATGCTGAGGATGCCGGCCCGAGTCGAGGACTTAACAGAAGAGAAGAAGGTAGAAGGGCCTAAGCCTAGTCGATACCCAGAATGAGGAAATATGTACATGCATGTCCTACTTATATAGGTTAAGAAGTGACATGTGGAATAAGGAATGTGGGACAACAAGGTATGCAGAGCATGTGGTTATTGTCCACAACGAGTAAAATTAGGACAAGAAATGTAAGATGGGGATAAAACAATAAAGGACAGAATAATAGGACGTGCCCTAGGATAGGACAATAGGAAATGCCCGATTATAAAACAAGGCTATAACCGAGGATAACACAAGGGCAGGAAGTCCCAAGGTGAGGCGGACCAAGGGGTGAGGAGTAGGTGTGGGATGGGAGTGAGGGGTGTGACCGAGTATGTGCGTCTGGCCGAGAACAACTCATTGAATGGTTCGTACTTGGTTACTAATGGAGTGTTTTAGTCGGTACCGCCGAGTTATCGGATCCTCGGTACGTGTACTTGACACATAGCAGGAATATAATCTGTGACTTGGCAATATATGAACATAAATAGAATGTGAGTGATTAGGATGTGATGTGACAGGGATGTGACCTGAGATGTGAATGTGTCACACTGACTAAGACTTGGACTTTGGCTTTGGACTTGAATACAATAGTCTATGTTTTGGAACCGTAAAAGAGGTAACCCGAGAACTGTGACAAAACTTTGGTGTGAAGAAAGCCTAATCAAGTTCTCTGACAAGATGACAACAAGTGAATGCTTTTCTAGGTTGATGTCCAAAAAGAATTGTTTAGAGAGGGCCTTGGCAGGTACCTTGTCAATTACATGTAGGAATAATAGTTTATGTGCATGAACTATTATTCTACTCTTGCCTAGGATTATTTCCACAGATGTTCTATAAATCTGATTTAGTTCTTTTATAATATTTTTGCATACCTTTATGTTTTTGTCCAAGAAACCTTCCACTTTGGTAGAAGGGTTTGAGATTTACTCTTTGGAATAAACCTGTTATGAACCGACTCTGACCACTCCCCAAAACAGACTTTCTGCAGCCCGATTGGAAAACCACAACTTCACATTGTTAGCAAACAGCCTCTCCACCTTCAAGAAAGCGACCCCTCTCACGCAAATCTGGAGCCCATATCCCTCTGACGGGTCCAACCCAAGGAAGCTACAAGCCTTTCTAATACAATGCAATCTGATCTTCTGAGATTGCCCTGATGACTTTAGTTCCAATAGCTCCAAGGTGACCTATACATTGTCATACCTGACCAGGACCACCCTGGACTGGTTCGAGCCAGCTCTCACCAACCATGATGAACCCTCCTGGTTCCATGACCACAACGAATTTGTCTCCAAGCTGAAAACCAATTTTGGCCCCCACAACCCGGAAGGAGAGGCCAAAACTGACCTCAAGAAACTCCGCATGCATGACAACCAACGTATCACAAACTGCATGGTCAAATTCAATTGTCTCGCCACCCGCACATGCTGGGACGACTTGGCTCTCCGCCACCAATATTACTCCCTAATACAACTTTGTCTTCTATCATGGTTCATCGATGCCTGATACTGGGAACGGAAATCAGAAGACGACAGGGAAACAAACCAGACATTGGACAGCCAACACTCGCCCAAACTCGGTAGAGACTGGAAACTCACCTCACAAGAATGACAGCACCATCTCAAACACAACCTCTGTCTTTTTTGTGGCAAGGAAGGTCACATAGCAAAGGAATACCCTAAACCCTCCTCCACAGCTGCCACGAAACATGCTGCTACAACTACAAGGAAAGTCAAGAAGACCCCAGGCCCAACTATGGGAGACATTATGACCATCAACACCCCAACGGAACTTAGGCTCAACGTGTCTACCCTCTCAAGCCCCAATTCACTGACTATTCAACTGACCTCCGACTCTCTGCCAGGCCACAGCCTGAAGACCCTTGTTGACTCGGGGTCAACACACTGCTTTCTTTATTCAGAACTGGTATTGAGACACAACCTCCAGCACCACAACATAACACTAATTCCGCTGAGACTCTTCAACAGTTCCTCCAACTCTTCGATATGCAAAACCGTCGAACTCCCAATCTGGTTCCCCCAAGGGGAACAACACTCCATAATCTTCTTTGTAACTCCATTAGACTCAAGTTGCTCGATAGTACTAGGACACAACTGGCTCACCCACTTCAATCCGTCGATTTATTGGGCATTGGGTAGTATATTGTTCAGAACTCCATCACCATCCGACCCCACAAAACCACCAGAACCCATAGCCCCCACACGACGCTCTTCGGACCCTCTGAAGAAAACACTCGTTGTATCTAAAGTTGCACTGGTCAACGCAGCAGCATTCACCCACATCTCAAAGATGGAGGGTACCCAAACCTTCCAGCTTCTCCTCTCTGATCTGGATAAGAATAAAGATGGCCCCATAGACCTAACCAATGTTCTGGGCAAATACCATGAATTCAGGGATGTCTTTAGTAAAAAATGAGCCAACACTTTGGCCTCGCACCAGCCCTATGACTTAAGAATAGAGCTCAATGAGGGAACCTCTCCTCCCTTCAGCCCAATCTACTCCCTGTCCGAAAGCGAATTAAAATCACTGACGAGAATTCATAGACGAACATGTATCCATGGGTTTTATCTGCCCATCCCGATCACCAGGCGGTGCACCTGTCCTATTTGCCAGGAAAAAAGATGGTTTCCTCTGACTATGTGTCGACTTCAGGGGACTCAACAAAATGACGAAAAAGGACTAGTACCCATTGCCTCGCATTTCTGACCTACTCGACAGACCCCACAAGGCTAGGATCTTCACAAAAATAGATCTGCGACACACCTATCATCTCATCTGCATTCGAGAGGGTGATGAATGGAAGACCACATTCTGCACCCGATACAGATCCTTTGAATGGTGCATTATGCCCTTTGAACTAAGCAACTCCCCAGCAGCCTTCCAATGCCTCATGAATGTCATCTTCTCTGACCTACTTGATGTATCGGTGCTGGTCTACTTGGATGACATCTTAATATACTCCAACAACCTCGAGGAACATAGGAAACATGTATGCAAAGTGCTGAAGTGACTCCAAAAAAATCACCTCTACATCCGCACAGACAAATGCTAGTTTCACGCTGATACCATGGAATACTTAGGATATATCAGTCCCCAAATGGCCTCACCATGGCTAATGACAAAATCAAAGTAATTCAGGATTGGCTGGAACCTCACAAGGTCAAGGACATACAGTCTACTCTGACATCACAATCCCGCTAACCCATTTGACATAGAAAGACATGCCATGGAATTTCACCGATAGCTGCAGGACATCTTTCAAAACCCTCAAGAAGGCCTTTACAATGGCCCCTGTGTTGAGCCAATGAATTCCCGGTTCCCACCTCATTGTCGAGATGGATGTCTCTGACTATGCCCTTGCAGCCATCTTATTGACAGTCTCCCCCACAGAGAATGACATACATCCAATTGCCTTCCATTCTCGAACATTCACACCACCAGAACTGAACTATGATGTGCATGATAAGGAGCTGCTCACAATCTATGAAGCCTTCAAAACTTGGCAACACTACCTAGAAGGGTCCCCCGACCCTGTTGACATAGTCACGGACCATAAAAACCTGGAATACTTCTCAACAACCAAGCTCCTCACCCACTGACAGGTCCATTGGTCAGAATACCTCTCACAGTTCAACATGACTATCCGCTTCTGCCCTGGGCACCTCAGAGCTAGGGAACGGCACGGGTCACCCACAGGTCAAATGTGGGTGACCCGCACCTGACCCATGGGAAACCCGAACCTGTCAACCCATGGGTTTTTTCCCATGGGTCGACACGTGTCGGGTGCACGCTGCACCCGCACACGTACGGCGTGTACAGCGCATATGGCATGTATGGCCATACGGCATGTACAGCGCATATGGCATGTACGGCGCATACGGCACGTACAGTGCATATGGCGCATACGGTGCATATGGCGCATACGATGCATACGGCGCATACGATACATATGGCACGTGCAGCGTGTACGATGCCTACAGCACATGCGGCATGTACGACATGTACAGTGTGTACGGCATGTATGACGCGTATGGTGCATACAGTGCATATGGCACGTATGACTCATTTGTCACGTTCGTGGTGTCGTGTGCATGTACAGCACTTTTGTCGTGTTCATGTCGGTGCATGCACATACACGTAAGTTGAGTTTGTATCGGAGTTGATGCCCCGGGTTGGGCCCGGGTCACAGGTGCTCATGGCTTGACCTGCACCCACACCCAAGGACACCCGACCCGGTGACCCGTGCAGGTTGGCCTGACCCATGCATTTCCCTACTCAGAGCCGAACCAGATGCACTAACTAGACAGTGGGATGTCTACCCAAAGGAAGGATGGAACAGCTACACCACAGTCAACCCCCACAACCTTCGACCTGTATTCACCATGGAACAACTAGTTTCATCCCTACGGGCCACATCACTATACTTCCCCATGCTCCAAGCAGTCACAATAATGGACACGGAATGGCTTCATAATGACATCCATACAGCAACCCAGAGCGATGTGGAAACATGTTAAATCCGCATGCCGGCACTTAGCTAGAGACTTCTGGAAGGGTTTTCGGAGGGTTCCGAAAGGTTTCCGAAGGAGGAGTTCATATTCCAAGGGTGGGGTGGAGGATCGGAATCAGGGCAGACAGAAGTCGGAAACGTCTTGGGACTGTTCTCAGTATAGGGTGGTATGGATGGTTCGAGGTCACAGGGACTTAGCTTCAACTTATGTGTTGCGCCCTCCTCGATCGTCTGTCCCTAATTTCTGAAAGTCGGAAAGCTTACCGGAACTTAATTGGAAACTATGACGTAGTATTAAGTCGATATTTGTACTGGTGAATAGTCTAGTCGACTGGTGGTTTATATACATGTATCTAGTTCTTGTACTATCTTTTACCGAGTAAAGACAAGGGGGAGAAGAGAGTACAAGGGGCAATATAAAACGAAGAACAAGGAGTGAGGTACACAATGATCCTGCATGTCGTCTATCAAAGGAATGGAACCTTGACTTCGGAGTCTTCGGAGGTTTGGAATCGCGAAACCTCAGAATGTATGTCAGACATCTGGAATTGGTTATTCAGGCTTTGAGCGATCGGAAAGGTCCCAGAAACAGCGTGGGTGGTTGTGGGGTTTAATGTGGGTTGTTTGGCGGCATGGGCCATAACAAAACATCGGAAAAGTTTGACAACACTGACAGGAAATGGTCAGCCTCACCAGATGGTCTTCTCCTCCTCAACCAACACATTTATGTGTCCAACAGCGGAGACCTTTGTTAAGGATTTGACATTCAGCCAAAACATCTCTTCTTCTGATCACTGGTAACCAGGACCTGATGGTATTGGAGAGAGGGTATGGATTCTATGCATTATCATCCCTGATATCTTCCTTTGACCGGAGTTTGAATTTGCCATTGTATTTCGCAGTTGTGTGACTCTGTGCCTCAGTATGAGTTCAAGTTTATTCTTATATTTCATACAATTGTTGACCATTCTTTTAGATAGTATTTCAGGTAGCTAATTACTTCTAATATGAGCTCTTTTCCAAGAGACTGAGATAGTATTTCAGTCCTTATATTTTCACAGGTTATGGGCCCCGGTGACGCTGGGAATTGACCTAGGATACCTGGAACTGAGCCACGGGTGGCACCCGTTGATCACAGCCAAGCCAATGTCCATTGGGATGCAAGACACAACAATCCAAAGGCCAGACGGTGAACGTACTTGTGGGTGGCACCCGCTCATGAAACTCAGCCATGACACACAGAAAGTGTAAGGCAGTACTGTACAGTACAAAGACAACAATGCATACACACATGTGGGCATCTATTACACTCTGACCATGACCCAAGATGGAGCGAAGCCCATCGGTCAAACGAGCCCGCCGGCGAACACGCTTGATGACGACTATCACGGCGACGGGCAGCCCCTTCTACTTACGACTTACGACTATGACATTACCACATGTATCTTGAACCAATGACATACCACAAGCATATGCAGTAGCCCAGACATGACCCAAGATCCACGAAGATTACACCAGGGACCGCGAGAGAATAGTGACGCACGTGCAAGGAGCGAAAGGTACACAAACGCCACAAGGGAGGGCGTGCAAACGCAAGCCCTCCAGGCGAGCGGCGACATACCACAAGGACAGACAGTTTGGTCAGGATGAGGTGTACATCACAGCTGCCCTGAGTCTTTACAATGGAATGGATGCAAGACCCTAGATGGCGATGGATCTGTCACCTGAGAAGAATAGGATTGATGTGGGCAAGATTGAGTGGAGGGAGGAGACCAGGACAACTGTCAGGATCAAAAACATCCCGAACAAAATGAGAGACTGCCACCTGATCAAGTTCCCAACCACGATGACCAGCCCAAGAAAGCAAATGTATCGCCAGGTGCAATGTCTGGCACAAAGTCTGATTCAGATTCTCAACTGGCATTGTCAGAGGTGGGCTCGCCCCACGGCCATGCCGGGTCGGGCATCGATGATGTATGTGTCTGGATCACAGCAGCTGCAGTCTATCGCGGAGCAGCGATCTGCGAGTGGTGATGAGTCGGACGAGGACGAGAACGGCGAGTGGCGGATGGCGGACAAGGACAGACGGAGAGACGAGGAGAGCGTGGTGAAGAGCGGGTACTTGTAGAAGAAGGGCTCGCGGTGGAAGACATTGACAAACCGTGGGTTCGTGCTGCGCTTGCCGCACCTCACGTACTACAAGACGTCTGTCGAGTACCAGCTCCTGCGGCTGCTAGACCTGAACGAAGTGCATTCTGTGACACCGGTGATGCTGAAGAAACACTGTAACAACACGTTCAGACTCGTGCTGCCGAGCCGCACACTCTATCTGCAAAGCAGACTCGGGGGAGCAGGTGGTTGCATGGGTGCATGCGCTGAATGGCGTGCGCGAGCGGCTGCAGCTGACAGCGAGTATCACACCGGCACCGACCCCACCGTTTGTAAGCCGATGGGGAATGAGGAACCACTGGATGACAGCGAGCGAATGAGTGAGCAGATAGAAGACAACGGGGGTGGAGGACACCTACCTAACAAAGACGAGGTCCCGAAAGGATCGATGCGACGCAGAGACGGGATGATCTCGTTGCTTTCGGTGCAGCACAATTTATGGAATCATTCGGCGTTTATACAGATGGCTACCGGCCTTCCTCCCGCGTTTAGTTCTGAGATGCAAGAGGCCACCATGCATGAGGTCTCGAGGGCAACAAAAACAGCAGTTGCTCAAGCTGTGGAACGGACTAATACCTTAACCTCGCTGATTGACGTTATGTCGACTGCGGAGACGATTGTTCAGCGAAATGGCAAACGGTACCGGCAACTCTACCTGGAGATGCCTTTCAGTACCCTATGACTGATGAGGTTGTACGGCAGCAGGCGGACCATGTCGCGCCTCAGAGATGGTGGGGCCGGCAAGGGGATTCTTTCAAGCTGGGGAGGGTTCCCTCCCTGTTGTAGGAACCGACGAAGACGGAGAGGCACGTGCAGCATATTGCGATGTTCAGGAGCGTCACGAGGATGTCAAAAGGATTAAACGCAGTCTGGAAGAGCTGGCACAACTCTAACGACATGAACATCCTTGTTGAGCAATGCATAAATCGAGGATGCAGAGTGTAGAATACCGCCAGACGGTGGTCAAACGCTACGAAATAGCCAACACAGGTCCTTGGTGGACGAGTCACAAAGAGCGATTTCCAGCCTGTGTTCGACTATGCTCATCAACTATTGCGCAAAACCTCCGGCATGGAGCTTCATCATGAGATAACGCGTGGAGAGGGATAAGACAGACGTGGGACACCCAGGATCCCGAGGGCAGAAGTGCAGATGAAGACGGTCAAGTTTCTTCATATAACAGCCCCTCAGTAATAGGCTGCACGAAGGGCATGCGAACAACGATCGTGCAAATGCTGAAAAAGACCAAACAAAAGAAGGATAAAAGTGGATGACGACTAGCAACCATCTACGACATGACCGACCAACCTCCGGTTTGAGGGGGAGTTGGGGATATGATGTCACCCCGAATGTCGGATCCAGTCTATCAAGACTATAAACTGAATATCGTACAACCGAGTCCGTCACGACTATAAACTGATGACATGACCCGAGTCCATCACGACTATAAACTGATGACACAACCCGAGTCCATCACGACTATAAACTGATGACACGACCTGAGTCCGTCACAACTATAAACTGATGAATGACCTGAGTCCGTCATGACTATAAACTGATGAACTCGACCTGAGTCCGTCATGACTATAAACTGATGAACTCGACCTGAGTCCGTCATGACTATAAACTGATGGAATGAACCTGAGTCTGTCATGACTATAAACTGATGAAATAAACTGGAGTCTGTTATGACTATAAACTGGACCTGTCGAGTATGAGTCCGCTATGACTTTAAACTGGATTAGAGTCTGCTATGACTTTAAACTGGACCGGAGTCCCCTATGACTTTAAACTGGACTGGAGTCCCTTCGGATTAGACTCAGGGGGAGTGTTCAGAATTTGGTATTTAGCCTGAACATTCAAGCTATTGGGGATAGAACAGATGATTTGGACTGAGGGGGAGTGTTAAGGATTTGACATTCAGCCAAAACATCTCTTCTTCTGATCACTGGTAACCAGGACCTGATGGTATTGGAGAGAGGGTATGGATTCTATGCATTATCATCCCTGATATCTTCCTTTGACCGGAGTTTGAATTTGCCATTGTATTTTGCAGTTGTGTGACTCTGTGACCTCAGCTCTTTTCCAAGAGACTGAGGTATGAGTTCAAGTTTATTCTTATATTTCATACAATTGTTGACCATTCTTTTAGATAGTATTTCAGGTAGCTAATTACTTCTAATATGAGCTCTTTTCCAAGAGACTGTTATAGCCCATACCTTCAACAACCCCCACAACCACCCCTCCTTATTCCGAGACCTTTCCGACCGAAAGGACAAAGGATTGTTTTCCGTAATCTCCGTTCCCGACAACTCCGACCCGGAATCCACTTTCCGCTTCTGTTCCCGTCGCGACCGAGACACCATCCCCGAGTCCGTCCCCGACTGAGACTCAATACTTTGATAACCGACGCGCAGGACTATCGCGTACCTCACTCCCTTGTTCTCTCTTTTATATTGACCCCCTTGTACTTCCTTTTTCCCTTGTTTTATGACCGGCAAAAGATAGTACAAAGATAGTCACATGTATATAGTCTCCCAGTCGACTAGACTGTTCGCCAGTACAAATATCATCTTAGTCCACCCAGTTCCGACTCACTCCGGTGAAACTTCCATCTCCTCTCCGAAATTAGGGACAGACGATCGAGGAGGGCGCAACACACAAGTTGAAGCCAAGTCCCTTCGACCTCGAACATCTTAGTGACCGGATTGAACTATTCCGTGACCTACCCTAAGTTTCCAGCACCTCCGTCCCTGTCCATAGTCCGTCCGACCCCTGTCTCGGTCTTCGGCCCCATTACGGACCTTCGCACTAACCCAGAAAACCCCTTCGGAAGTACTAGCTAAGTGCCTGACACGCGGACTTAACAGAGACTGAGATAGTATTTCAGTCCTTGTATTTTCACAACCTTCACCTACAAGTCCTATAGAACAAATATGACCACCCCATTTCTGGACATTTTGGACAAAACCAAACACTAGATCTCATTAGATGGGAATACATCTGGCCCGAACTCCGAAAAACTGTCAAATCCTATGTCAAATCCTGCACGACATGCATGCGTGCCAAATTACAAAGACATCAACCATACAGCCTCTTGAAGCAGCTGCCAGTCCCCACACGACCATGGAACTCTATCTCGATGGACTTCATCAAAAAGCTGCCCCCATCGGCCGGTTTCGACTCCATCCTCGTCATCGTGGACTGACTCACTAAACAGTCCATCTTCATCCCCACCTATGACACCATCACAGCTCCCATCCTGGCCAAATTGTTCATGCTCCACATATTCTCCAAACATGGGGTCCCGTCACATGTCACTTTGGACCGCAGAACGGAGTTCGTATCCTCCTTCTTCAGGTCCCTGGGAAAGGCCCTGGACATGAAACTGCACTTCACCTCCAGCTACCACCCAGAGGGCGATGGCCAGACAGAACGAATGAACCAAACCCTGGAGCAGTACCTCCGGGTATACTGCAGTTACCAGTAAGACAACTGGGCAGACCTCCTCCCGATCGCAGAGTTTGCCTACAACAATGCTCCCAATACCACAACCAGTATCTCTCCCTTCTTTGCCAATAAAGGTTACCACCCAGACATCACCTTCCACCCTGAGCAAGACCTAGCCTCCTCCAGGGCATGCAACTTCATGGTAAATCTAGACGAGCTATACCAGGAACTCCGTGAAAACATAGCTGCTGCCCAACAACAATATGCCACCTTCGCAGATTGATGCTGTGCCAAAGCACTAGAAATCAGGATCAGGGATCGAGTCTTCCTCAAGTCAGACAATATCCAGACCATGAGACTGTCCTGGAAATTATCTGAGAAATACCTAGGCCCTTACAAAATCATAGCTCAGGTAGGACTGGTATCCTACACCCTCCATCTCCCAAAAAACATGCAATTGATTCACCCTGTCTTCCACATATCTATGCTGGAACCATCAACCCCCAACACCTTCCCCAGTCGAATGATACCTCCTCAACCACCAGTCGAAATCGATGGGGAACTGGAGTACGAAATAGCAGAAATCCTAGATTTAAAAATCGACTGATGCCACGGCTGTCAACTCAGATACCTAGTTAGGTGGGCCGGTTATGAAGGAACAGAAGAAGAAACCTCTTGGCTCCCTGCAACAGAGTTGGCATACGCTATGGAAGTAGTCTCCGACTTTCACCGGGTGTACCCAAAACCGGGCCTGTAAGAACTTGATCAGCCAGACACCATAATTTATCGAACAATAAAACCATTAATCATTTAAGCTAGATGCCTATTAGAAGACAGGGTCTTTAGACACTTCGCTATCGTTAGGAACCATAGATCCTGCTGGTGCATACCCAACTCAGACTCCACCCAAGCCTCAACTACTGATGACAAAAGGGATGATAGATGCAGGATCCATGCCATCTCCTCCAGACGATTTTCTGTCATCAATGCTAGGACATCTAGACGACCCCCAGCTGCCTCTAAAGCACCCCGGGACTGGACTGCCTCCTCTCGGACCTGGTCCAGAAGACCAACAAACATGGAATTCCGATCGAAAGCACCCAGATCCTCTGGCTCCGACAGCAGTCCACCAGATACACCAGCAGATGCGGTTATAAGTCCCAGGTGTTGAGTCTGCTGGGCCGACATCTGGGTCTCAAGGCTATTAAAGAAGGGCTCCTGCTCGGAGCAACCACTGGAGATGCTTCTGGGAGGTTGAGGGATGGGGACTTGACCAGGCCCTACAGAAAAAAGAAGAGGTTATCTAGGGAGTGTAAGGGCAACCCTCTTACAGCCCCGAGATATATCTCGGAGGCGAGCTAAGCAGGGGGAATCCAAAGTTATTTAATTATCTACTACCTAAATACATGTGGAGTCCTCACCTAAGCAGGGGGAATCCAAAGAGGAAAGTCTAAGGATCCTGCTGCTGGTGAGCCCCTTTTATACCCTTTATATGGGTGGTCTGTGCACTAGCTTACAAATCAATACATCGGAGTTTGTAGAGCCAATCTCCTGGTACTAAGTCCGAGGCTCGGGTATTTGCTCTAAGTTCTAGTCATCATGTGTTACGACCTTTTCTGTCTCTACTCGGTGGTTTCTGGGCCTCTTAGCCCCGGAGTTGGTCAGAGTTTGAAATGGAACCTCGGAGTTGGATTGGAGTTTAAAGAGGGTCGTCCCCTGACAGGGAGAGGGTTGGCCAAGGAACCCGCCCATGCGGTATCTGAGGAGTATTGAGTATGAACTGGTGATCCTTCAGGCTTATGCTCACATCTCCGACAGCATAAGCATGAAGGATCACCAGTGTTAAATCCGTGTGTTGGTGCTTAGCTAGAGACTTCCGGAAGGGTTCGGGGGGGTTCCGATAGGGTACTGAGGGGGAAGTTTGTATTCCGAGGGTGGGGTGAGGATGTCAGCAACAACAAGAGCTTCAATACTGGAGAGCGGAAGAAGGAAATGAGCAATGATACTTGTCGGTGTATTGACCAGCTCAAGACTGAGCTTTAACTAATTACCTAAGAACTGTACATATGGTCTAGCGGAGTAGCGGAGTCCAATAACAAGCAATAGATAGAGGAGTAGAGAAATCATGACATTACCCCCCTTTTTAGGGCCAATGTCCTCATTGACCATTGCCTATTTACTGGGTGATCCAATGTACCGGGTTGGAGGTGTTTGTGTTTGTTTGGCATAAGCGCCTGTTTCGTTCATTCGTTGCCCCTCCCACTCGCAGTCTCATCCGAAAGAGGTGGTGAGAAGAAGGTAATCGACCCCTGCACTTGTCCTAGCCATCGTGCCGGCGTGCACGATTGGTGGGGCATTCTTTTTGCGAGAAGAAGGTAAGGCAGGGGTCGCAGACTTGTTAGTTAGTCTTCTCATTGCACCGGCGTGTGTTCAGCTTCCCTGGATCAATACCCTCTGGAGCTCTCTGCTAGCCATGGATCCTTCTCTCGTTGTGCCAGCGTGTGCAACAATCCCAGGTCATTTCTTCGTCGCGCCGGCGTGTGCGGCGACTCTTTTTCTTTTACAGATCCTTTCGTCGCCGCGCTGGCGTGCGCGGCGACACGGTCCTTTTGTTGCGCCTGCGTGGGTTTGTGCCGCGTACCTGTCGCGCCCGCCATTTATGCTATATCCGTCGTGCCTGCCATTGCGTACCGGTGCACCGCCCTCGCACCTGCACCTGTACCTGCACCCGCCGCCCTCGCACCATCCCTTGCACCTGCACCTGCCTCCACACTCCTACGCGTACCTGCACCCACCGCCCTCGCACCTGCATCCACACCTGCACCCGCTGCCCTCGCACTGTCTTCACGCCCACGCCTGCCCCCACATTCCTACACATACCGGCTCTCATACCTGCCGCCTGCGTGGGTTGCGCTTGCACACCTGCCGTGCCCGCCGTTGCGTACGCGTCGCGCCCACCGTTGCATACCCATCGCGCCCGCCGTCGCTTACCCGTCGCGCCCACCGTTGCGTACGCATTGCGCCCGCCGTCGCGTACGCGTCGCGCCCGTCGTTGCTCACGCGTCGTGCCCGCCGTCGCATACCCGTTGTTGCTCACGCGTCGCGCCCGCCGTTGCGTACCGGTGCGTCGCCCTCCCACCTACAACCACACCTGCACCCGCGGCCCTCGCACCTGCATCCACACTTACACCCGCCGCCCTCGCACCTGCACCTGTACCCGCCCCCGCACCCCTACGTGTACCTGCACCTGCCGTGGTCACACCTGCACCCGCCGCAGTCACACCTGCACCCGCTGCGGTCACACCTGCACCCGCCGCGGTCACACCTGCACCCGTACCCGCCCTCGCACCATCCTTTCACCCACACCTGCCCGCGTTCACGCCTTCACATCTGTCGCGTCTGCCTGCGTTCGCGCTTGTCGCCGTCACACACTCGTAGCGTTGACTCGCTGCGTCCTTGTTGCGCTGACTCGCTGCGTCCACCACCACCAAGCATTGTGCACTTGTCACACTTGCCGCTGTGCACTTGTTGCACTGACTTGCCATGCTAGGTAGTCTGTGGAAGATATGGTC
>QLPG01004126.1:0-13592 GCA_003314385.1 Gomphus sp. MG54
TGACTCGGATACTTTTTTGCACTAACTGGTCGTGGAGTTTCTTCGACCCCCAAGACTGCTATCTGCACAACGTGGCTGACAATTTACAATCCTGATTGTGGCACCAACTGGTCATGGAGTTTCTTCGACCCAAGACTGCCATCTGTACAACGTGGCTGACAATTTGACAATTTACAATCCTGATTGTGGCTGATTAAACCGACCATCAAGCGTAGATTGTGATCCTTTTAATTATACGTCGGTGGGTGGGGCTGAAAATCGGGACAGCGTGTCACTTGGAGGGTGGACCAGAGATGGACGTGCCTTGGTAGCACACTGCAAGGGGCCTCGGTAGAAGGTTATGAATGAGGATGTTGTTCATCTGGTGCTAGTACCTTGAAGGGAGTAGAGACGAACTTGCAGCGAGGAAAGTACGCCAGTGCGTTGCAGGCAACACGGGCACACGGCCACCAAAGCACTATTACTTTACGGAAGTGAATACACATGGTGCACACTCTTGCCAATCAGTTGGTAGTAGCTTCATCACAAGGCCACAAGAGCATTGTTCGATAGCTGCTAGAGCATGGAGCAAAGGTAGACTTGCACGATGGATATTATGGGGGGCGTTTTCGCCAATAGGTCAGGAGAACATTGTCTGAACCAGAGGTGAACAGACCAGGGGGGAAGGAGAGTACGTTGGTGCCCTCCAAGCAGTGTCGTTTTGGGGTCAGGAGGGCATCGTCCATTCTCCGATCGAGAAGGGGAAAAACGTGGCATTTAAACTGCTCTGCAGATGGTATCGTCAGAAGAACATTGGACTGGACAACTGAAACCATAGCATGCGCACAGCACTCAGTCACATCTGTGATTTTTTTCCTAAGATTGGGTTGGTCGCTGAAGGGACAGTACAGTTTCATATCACGTATTCATCCTTTCATCTGCGTCGGCCGCTTGTGTATTTGCAGTCGACTATGGCTGTGAGAGTGAGGGGGGTCTATTGAACACGAGTTCTCAAGGTAACTACGGTTATTAGGGCAATAATCTTTATAGCCGTATAGGCGCTTTGGTTGTAAAGTCTCACGGTACTGAATTGAACGTGTCGAAAGGCGCCCTCGAAGCTTTATTTTGAATTGATTGTGTGATGAGTCAGACGCGCGATGCTTTGATATGCGACTTAACCGAGGTCCGTAACTAAGCGAGTTTGATTTCCGTAACAAGTTTATTAATCTTTTGTAGTTTCAACGGGATCAATTCAAGGGTTCGATACCGATATTGATATTTTAAGCCTCCGGAGGTCCGTGCGTGGTATGGGCGCTCACTGGGAATATAAATTCGGATGGTGTCGCTTAGGAGAATCTTCATACTTACCTTGATGGCGCAGGTGCTTTCACGTGTTGCGCTTGCGGGCTGTGGGAACTGACCATAGCACGGCGACACTGTCCCCAGCCAGAGCCTGTAGCTTGTATGCGGTCTAGGCCGCATGCACCGTCTAAATATTTTCCTGTCCTGGTTCGCTCTTCGGAGTGGCCGGGCTCCCCTTTTTTTTGGTACTTTTAATCTCCTAACCCTAACCCTAGTTGCTAACATAAGCCTGACTACAATGTGTCGAAATTAAATTCATCGCGTAAACTACTCGAACCTTTTTTTTTTTTTTTCAAGTTCGGATAAGTTTGAGTGTGACGATTATGTTCCGTCGCAATGGACTAGCGGTAGTGTGAACACCACTAGCAAAAATAAGAGCGAGTGGCATCGGTGTATTTAGTATCTTCAACATGGCCGGTCAACATGATCGCATCTCCTAAATATATGTGTACATGCAAGAAGTAGAGAAGCAGAGAAGCAACCCCTAGCCCTGATTCTGGTTGAGAAAAGCTGGGCCCATGGGACTCTCCGGGTCCGCTCCAGAGTGTGTCATGTAAACATGGCCACGCTCCCAAACCTCAAAGGTCTCGCGGCGCCCCCAGCCATCACATCCGACACCTTCACACGTCCCGTATCCGAGTTCGATGCCGGAATAAACGCGTCCACCGCCTGGGTTGCTGATCAAGCCGATAAAGCTGCAGCGGGCGGCGGCCAGTCCATATCGGACGACGAGGAAGAGGGAGATACCGGGTCCGGAGGAAGACCTGCGCGCGCGCTGTACGATTTCGAAGGGAAGCCTGAGTTTCGTGAGCTTACTATGAAAGCTGGGGACGAGCTTGATATTCTCAAGGAAGAGCTCGATGATGGGTGGAGTCTTGCGAATGTGGACGGGAAGGTTGGGTTGATACCACGGACTTACTATGCTGTATGTGTGTGTTCTCTGTAACGACAACGGCAAGCTAAAAACCTGAGCGAAATACCAACCAGTTCACATCCGAGATGGTACCTGCGCCCTGCCTTGTTGCCCCCAAGCAATCTCACCACGACCGAGCAGGCTCAAGCAACTCATTGACGCCGCGCAACTCACCTAGAGCTGGTAATACAACTCTTCCGCTACAGCCCCAGACAACCGGCGAGTGGTATACACTCCCCAGCTTTCGCCAGAGTCTTCTTGGGGGAAAATCCCTCAATCGCTTCTCCAGTTTTGTTACCTCTGGCGCAGAGGACTGGATTCTGAAAGGCACTTGTACAGACCTCCCAGCGACAGATGCGCAAAAGCCCTCAAATATGTATATTGATTCAGATGATTCAGATGAAGAACAAGAACAAGAAGGGTTAGACGAAAATCCCGAGCCAAGCCAAAGCCAACCGAATCGTCATTTCATAGTCCATGGTCCAGCATGGAAGCCGAAACTACCTAGTTATGGCATCATGATACATTCACCCTCAAAACGCTCTTCTGGTATCTCCGGATCATATACAGTCTACATGGTAACTTCCCTCTTCTTCCCTACAGAACTTCGAGACGGTCTAAAGGAGAATATGGCCTCACTCAAACAAATAACAGTCCATCGACGTTTTTCTCATTTTGTCTTTCTCCACACAGCCTTAACGCGGCGGCTCCCTGGGATTGCTCTTCCGCCACTGCCAGAGAAACAGTACGCAGGTCGATTCAGCCAGGAGTTCGTCGAGGCAAGACGCAGTGACCTGGAACGGTACCTCTCTCGGGTCATCCGCCATCCTATCGCCCGATACGCCGAAGTGCTGACTTTCTTCCTCAGCTGCGAAAGTGATACCGTACGTCTCTTACGACCTTTAATGATCGTTATCGTATCATATGACACAAGAACTTAAGGAATGGAAGAGACTCCTCCCGCGTCACCTCAATACCCCACCTGCCGGGGCTGCGTTCTACGCACAAGTATACCATCCGGCATTTAACTTGGATGCCGATGACGCCGACGAAACCCTCGACCGATTTAAAAGACACGTCAAAGCGGTCGATAAGAGCGTCCAGAGTCTGCGCGGTATCTTCCAGAAAGTCAGGGACATGAGACGGGGTGAATCAAATTCAGTCCCTCTCAATTTAGATTTCCATTGACGCTTATAACGTAAAAAAGACATGTCCAACGTTCAACGACTGTTATCATACGGCCTGTTATCTTTGATTACTTCTACCCCGATTGCGGGTGGTGCTTCGACACCAGGACTGGGGGAAGACGACGACGACGAATTAAGCCACAGTGTGAAAGGCCTGATGAACGACGAGGGTGCATGGTGTTGGCGGATAGAGTGTGACGGTACGACAATCTAGCACCTTGTGGGGCCTGGTTCTAGTCGGAGACTTACTTATCGCCAACTAGATTGTCTCAAACTGACAAAGGCTATCCAAAAGACAGCGGAGACGTTGCAGTCTGTCGCTGACTTGCACGATGATAGTGTATGATGTCGATTTGTGATATAATTGGAGGCGCTCACGTAAGTCCAGGCTCGAAGAAGGCAGCTAGCATCCCATGAAACGCTCAAAGACCTCGCGCATCCTTCACAGCTCTACGCCGTAAATACCCATTCCTTGACATTCGTTTTATTACATATCTGATCTCCTTGTCCTCCAGTCTGTCGTAGAAACACACCGGGCGACGCTCGCCCGTTATAAAGACGCCACAAACGCCACTCCTGTGAGATTCTTTGCCATTGTTAAAATAATACCCATGAGCGAGCCTCTAACGCTAAAAACTGAATGTCAGCCAGACGACGAACTCGCCGCACGGTGCGAGACAGTCCTAAACACCACCATGGCCGAATTCGAAACCTATCACCGCCAAAAAATAGAAGATTTCGAACGCTTCACCACGGAGCACCTAGACGGTGAAATTGAGTTCTATGAACAGGTAGGAAAGGTTTCCAAAAGCTACATGAATAGCACACAAGTATTTATCCCACCCTTGTGATAGGTCTTAGCCCGGCTACGCGGGGCGCGAGAAGTGTTCACTGAGCCACAGTATAGCGCATTAGCATTTGCGCCGCGGCAGCCGTCTATGTACGAGCGTGAGCTTCCTAATCCGCGGTTGTCGGCGCCGCCGTTGTCCCAACCGTGTCCCCATGTGTTCGATTCTGCACCGATGCGGCCTGTCAGTGCTGCGATAGGAGGGATGAGTTCACTGCTTGGAGGAACCACAGCGAGTGTGTCACGAACGAGTGTTTTGGGTAAGTTCTGGTAGTTGATATATGTGCATGTAACGAGCGACCTTGTCTTTTTTCTTTCTTTCTTTCTTTCTTTGATGAGATTAATGAGTGGTTAGTTATTTCTTATTGCGACTGACGATCCAATGGATGTTTTTGTAATTTGTGTCCGGTAATAAATTCCGTTTGGGCTTGAGATACATACAGGGATGCTTGGATTGCGTTCGATGTACGGATGGTTTGCATTCGATGATTGAATGCATCAAGCAATGGTCATTCAGGTTGAAGGGCAGAGCACTTTAAATTTTCGAGTTTCGAGCACGCCTCGCCTCTTGATATAAATCCTATTGCGCCGTCTGTATTGTCAACCTTTCAGCCGCAATCTGCAAAGGCCACGAATGTCTACAAAAAAAAAAAAAGCGGATTCAGCGACGCGAATTTCACTCTTGCGAATGTGATAATAAGTATATATCACAACATACCGCCCGCCTTCATCATTCTGTTTCAAGACGAAGATGCGCGAAAAGTACCATGCCTGGCGTTGTCTATGTTTGGACCAGTCTACGGGAATCAACGTGCCCTGGCATGTGAGCAAGAGGCCGCCCATGCTTATATCGTCAAGAGTAGCGATGTTGTATGCGATGTCGACAGCGGGAGAGTGGTGTCGATCAGGTATGATCGTCTTTAGCGTCTCTACTATTGCTGAGCGTCCGGTCTTGACGATCTGGGTTAAGTGTCCAACACTAGCTGTAGAATGAAGTTAATTAAATATATTTTCACGTGTAAGTTTTGGGGAAAAAAAAAATAGAGGAAAGCGATACGCACCCGTACTTCCACCGTACTCTAGTCCACAGGAGAGGATGAATAATGTTCAGGTTTACAGAAAGCTTGTCACGTACTTTCTTCAGTCAGGGAAAATGTTGCGTTGGGGGTGTAGGCCAGGGACAATGCTTCACGGTCTGAGTCAAACAATTGCAGATAGCTGACATTGTGAAAAAAATGATTTTTTATATCAAATAAGCATCCTGTTGTGACAGAACTGGGGTCATAGACTTGCCGTTCCAGGAATCCCAATCCCCGAGCCTGGGTTACAACCTCGCTATTACGACTCGTTGATCCAGTCTGGGACGGTGTCCGGTCCGAGACGCATGGTGGCGCAGCAGATGCTTGAATAAGTGATGCAGCAGGTTTGGCAGGCTTGACCGCCTGAGAGTTCAAAGGAGGAGCTGGAGCAGTTGCGGGCAGTGTGCTTGTTTCACATGTAGTCATACTTGAGCTTAATTTTGCGGATGGTGTCTGGTCCGAGACGCATGGTGTCGCAGTAGATGCTTGAATAAGTGATGCAGCAGGTTTGGCAGGTTTGACCGCCCGAGAATTCAAAGGAGGAGCTGGAGCAGTTGCGAGGAGTGTGCTTGTTTCACATGTAGTCATACTTGAGCTTAATTTTTCGGACGGTGTCCGGTCTGAGACGCGTGGTGTCGCAGTAGATGTTTGAATAAGTGATGCAGCAGGTTTGGCAGGTTTGGCCGCCTGAGAATTCAAAGGAGGAGCTGGAGCAGTTGCGGGGAGTGTGCTTGATTCACATGTAGTCATACTCGAGCTTAATTTTTCGGACACTCGAGCACGTGAAAGTGTTGAACCTGCGGTATTCTTCTGCGAGGAGGCAGTGGGATGAAGACCATTCATACGCATCGCCTTTGGACCTGTAGGTGGTGCGAAAGAGGTGCGGGGTTGCCACCTGGGTGGCGGCACCACTGAGGTCTCCTTTCCCACTGCCTTTTTACGACGAGCGTGATATACCGCCTCGCTGAGATAGATTATGACATCGTCACCTTCGTACCGAAAGCCTCCCACTTTCTCACCAGTATATCCCTCAACTTTCTCAACTTCCTTTGTGATCCAAGCTAGCCGTCGCGCGTTTCGATCTTTTACGCCACCCTTCATATATCGAAACCGCGCACTTGGACGAAGGTCAGGAGGTAAAAGTTTCCTATGCTCCCACTGAACTGGGGCATCCGAGGTAGGCTCGGCAGCTGGTTCAGTTGCTGAGCCTTCAGGCTTCTTACTCGTAGCTGCACCTACGACAGTGAAATCGGACGATACACAGGCATCATTGTTTGGCTTTTGTAATGAGGAATCGTGTCCATTCAGCGCGGTAGTATCAGGCTGGGTATGCACAGAGGGCTTGGCAGCCGGAATGCTAGATAGACGGGAAGACACCAGCTGGTCATGTAGTGCATGACCGAGCAGATCTTTAGGAGGTTGATCAGCTGGCACTCGCTCCTTATTTGACTGTGGAGCCTGAGCACCAGAGAGAAGGCTAGCAGGCCGCAACGTGAGCGGACAGACAGGCACTGGGCTGACCCTGACATATACATGAGTACTGAACGAAACACAGGGTATTTATGGACCTACCAGTCTAAAGCCAGTCCGTCATCTCTATAAGCCGGTCAAAACCTAGGGTATAATTAATTGATATATACTCGCGTACCGTATCACTCTTTTGACGACTTTCAAACCGAGCTCTTTGAGTTTTGATGTCTCTTCTACCACCCACTTTATACGGTTTTCCCTCCAACCAAGCTGTGTTTTAAAACAGCCATCTGGGATACTAATGCGGATTGTTCCCGATGTGCGTGGTGTAGTAGAGGGGGGAGGAGTGGGACTAAGCTCCTCTCGCTTGACTGAAGTGTGACTAGTAGATGAATGCTGAGGTGCATCTGGCGCGTTCTTTGCATGTGCAAGTTTACGACGCTTTGGTGAGACACCAGAATCCACTCGTTTAGCTTGCCTTACATGGATATTCGTACCTGGTGGCCTGCGTTGACCTGACATTGTGGTGGACTTTTTCAAACCCAACCAAGGCCTCAGCGCTAAGTTTGCCTTTGGCCAGCCCCGACCTCAGGTTTGTCTCGCTCTCGTTCCAACCTCAGCTAAGAGAATGCTCTTGCATCAGGGTTCCTATGCAATGGCACTGAATCTAGGCACAAGAGAGCAACCTATTCACATCGATTTTTCTCCAAGTGAGATGATGCTTGCTCAACCTCCAGAATTCTCAGTTGCATCCACATCTCTGACTCTTCCACAACGACCATTGTCCACATACTACCCTTCCAATTCTCAAGCGAAACCACGTAAAAGGGCCCGCAGTAAAGTCCAAACTGAACTTTCGCCATTTGTAATTCCAAAGATGTCCACCGAGTCCCTTATTGCAGAACCTATGACCATGCATGCTCAAGGTCTGGAGATTATTGACTGAAAGTCTTCTTGTTGTTGAATTTACATCTGTTAGATGTTACACAGTCCCTCAAGCGCAAGCGCATCGACGTGGACGAAAGGTCAGACCCAGAACTAGCCAAAAAAAGGTTGAAGAGATCCGAGAAGAGACGTCGTAAAAAAGAAAGACGTGCAGCTCGTATTCAGCTCGGTAACGATATTTCTTCGTTATCCTTCCCCAGCGCGCCCATGGATGTTGACCTTGAGCCTGGACATTCGTGTCGGTCCCTCCACCCTGTACCACAAAGTCCAGTCCCGGGCAACAATTTTTCTTCGTTACCCTTCCACAGCGCGCCCATGGATGTTGACCTTGAACCTCAACCTTCGGGTCGGTCCCTCCACCCTGTATCACAAAGTCCAGTCCCGCCTTGTGTTCCACTGGCCATCACGGAGCCTCCGCAATCCAACCAAACCCATCTTCAACAGGATCAACATGACAGCGGACCCGGAGAGGGAACATTTGAGTCGAACATTCAATGTTTATCTCCTTCTCCCGCTCCCCAGATACCCCTATCTACCTCTTTGCCATCGATTCCCGTTCGTGATATTCCCCTATCTTCTCTCCATGATGATACATCAGACAGTCTCCCAAATCAAGGTGCCTTGACTACTACTTTTGTTTCTCGGTTGCTGTCACATTTGAACTTCTCACTTTGATATAGCTGCCGCCCAAGTCACCGATACATCGACGCCCCAATCTGCTCCCACAAACTCGTTGCTTCTCAATCGTAGGATCAAAGAACGAATGGCGCTGTTGATTGAACACCAGCGAAATGGCGCTAATAATCTGCCTCCAGCACCGTCACATCAACCAACCAATTGCACCCCCTCCCAAATTATTGATGGTGACGCAATTTCTGCCAAGCAAAATACTCTGGACCAGGCGATATCTGATAACAAGGCAGCCTTGGCACGGCTGGGTGTGCCACTAAGCAAGGAGGAAAAGATAGTTCTGATGAAAGCTATTAATCTGCGTAACAAGTTCGTTCCATCTACTTCCTTTATTCCAAATTGCCCCTTTGCTTCTTTTTTTCGCGACGTGTACTCTGACATACCTCCCTCATTCTCTTGGTCTTTCTCCTGGATGACCACAGGTTGATTACACAGCTCACCAATGAGATTAAGACACACCTGGACTCCATCAGAACGCGTACGGCCGCAGCTCCAACATCACCCCCGTCAGGAAGTTCAGTGATGAAGTTCAAATGGCCGGAAACCGAGTTCCCTCTTTGCCTCATAATATGGAACGATGATGAAGATTCTAACAGTGTGAGTTGAGTGTCGAATTTGGTTGTAGATGAGCTCATGTTACAGGACCACACTGATCTTAATTCCTTGCCTGTTCTCCTCGGCGGATGGGCGATTTTGATTATACTTAACTGTAAATGTGGATTCTTCATGAATATGACAATGCCTTCAACGAATAGCTTGTGATCATGAGTCTCTTATCAACGATACATATCTAGCGTTACATTGACCATGCTTTCTCTTACGCATGCTCCACCACTTGTACACGACATGGACAGATGTTCTTGCTCAGATTCAGTTAAGCGGTTCAATAACGGGAATGGGACCAGCAGGTACGACGCGAGTTGGGTTAATCTATAACAACAGAGTTAGATTGAGTGACACCTGCATGAAACAGACCAACCGTAGTATGCGACCAGTAATAATGGGTCTTGATATGATTGAATTCAGTGGTCGACTTGAACGCGTCGTTGTTCCAGTACAAGTTCTTGCACCACCTTCAGGAGTCAATTCAATAGGTTGTAAAAGCACGGTGGAAACAACAATCTGATGCATACCTATTGATATTGGGATAACCACCGCGTATGGTGCGGAAGTTGCACTTGAAATGGCCATGATACACAGGATCGAAACGAACCTGCATGAACCGATTGTCAGAAGCATACTAAGTGCATAGAACTGAGATGAATTGACGATTGTAGTATAGAGCCTAACATCAGCTTCTGTGAGTTGGTTGCCTATGAGATAATTCTTTCCCTCCAAGATTTTCTCCAGACGATCAAGGGAGTCAAATAAAGGTTTCACAGCGGTCTCGTATGCCGCCTGTGTTGCTGCAAACCCAGATTTGTAGACACCGTCTGTAATACCGCATGTGATCAATTTATGCCAAAAACCTGATTGGTAGGACAATCACTGTTTACTGTGTCATACACCCATTCGTTAAGCTCGTCGATATCCTTCCCGAGTGCTTTAGGATAAAAATCGAGCTTAGCTTTCTCAGGGGAAATGAGATCATTGAATTCGCTGTTGAATATGCGAATGATTTCCGAGCTTTCGTTGTTCACAATAGTGCTGGTCTTTTTATCCCACAGGACAGGTACCGTAAATCTGTGCAAACGGCGTAGTTAGTCAGAGGATCGAGCAAAGGCAGTCCATGTCTGCGAACCGTCCTTCGTAATCGGGGGCAGTTTTGAGATATAAGTCCTTGACATGCTTCGATTGGTTGACAGGGTCCGTGGTCGCTCCAGGAAAGTCATCGACGTTGGCAAAGGGCCATCCGTGGGTGCCCATTCGAGGAGAAACAATGCTGACCGCTGAATGAAGCCAACTGAGTGACAAAGATCAAGAAAGATAAACGACAACTTACAGATGACATCCTGCAGTCCTTTGAGTTCACGGAATATCAAAGTTCTGTGAGCCCACGCTGCAAGGGGGTCAATGCTTCATTTTCATATTTCCCATATGAAAACCAGCTAACGGCAAGCATAGGATACATAGAGGTGATATCTGCCTGGTGGTCATTGTTACATTAGGATGAGGAACGGATTCGGCGATCACTGTTCACGTCTACACACCCTTCTCGGGAAGAAACTCGCCGTTTTTGGAGACATGGCTTCGGAAAGAAGAAGCGACGCGTTTGAAGGAACCGTCCTTGTCTACCGCGTTGGCTTTGCCAATGTCAGATTGCAGCGTCGTATCGCGTGACATGGAGGATAAAAAACGTCTGTTTGATGGTTTGATCAAGGTGAATGGAATTCTTAAGAGGTCACCAGTCCTTGTCAAAGTAATGACGCGTGCTAACGGCATGACTAACTAGCTTGTTTTAGATCCCCCCTTGGTTCGGCCTAAATATATATCCTTCTCAAGGCCGAGCGCTCAATATATAGATAGTAGCGCATATATTCTATAATATTGGGCGAAGTTTAGAAAAAAAATGATGAAAGTCGTTGACTCGTTATAGTTCTGGATAAGGAATATTACAACCCATTGTATAATCTTCTAGAGTTTCTGAGAATCGTGAAATTATAGCAAAGCGTTCCACGATATGCAAAACATTATTGTAATATAGGTCCACAAATTCAAATAGCCGGAAGGGGAATTATACCTAGCCAAGCTGTGCCAGTCAAAAATTTGCATAATACACAGGGAAACCCCCTTTCAGTAGGAGTCGGCGAATTATTATTAACTAACTACATCAAGAGACGAGTACAAGAATGCGAAAAGATTCGCTTGGAAAGCAGCATAGGACGATAGATAGCAGGACAGTGGTGAAACGAGATATCCTCAAGTGAGTCGCAATATTCCGATGAGAGATCGAGTTGCTTCCCATTCTTGGGCTTGAGTTAAGAAACAATATAATAAAGCTCACGAGAAAACTCAGAATTGTTTGACCCAATCGCACTTTCCAGTTGCTACTCTGGTATTATCATCAGTTTCAATCAGTCGTTATCGAGAACTACATAATATGTTGGCCCACCGCTGGAGTTGGAACCAGTAACAAAAACTTGAGTGTTGAACTAATCTCCCTACAAAGGGCATTCTGCACTCGGGAGTATACCAGAGACACAACAACAGCGGGATTAGTCCTATCATTGTTTGTTTTCGAGCCGAAGTGTGAACGTACCTCTCCAATCTCGATAGACTTTCTGGCAATCCATCACCATCCCCGAGCTAGTAAATTGACATCAGATTATTGGATATTTATACCAAGGAATTCCTACAGTGCCAACTATATCTGGTTGGAGGCTGCTGATAGCAAGAACAGCAACGCCCTCTGACAAACTCATTAAACGGAGAACATGAGGCGTGACTGTTAGCCTACGTGTGATATGGGGCCATCCGAGCACCCTACATGGTTTGGGTTTGCTTTGCATCTTGATCTCTGCACCTCTGATAAAATTGATTGACAGGGACGAACTATACAGGGAGATAATTAACCTACAGATGTGCAAAATTCAAGGGGGCATCTGTATAGATCGTCAGAAGCATTTCCACGCCGAAGTTGAGCAGCGAATCAGACGTACATATGCCACTCGCAAAGAGACTATTCCTTTGGTCACCGAAATCCGGCAGACCAGTCGCCACAATATCATTCTTCTAATTCCAGCATCACAAACGATAATTCAAGGTAACGAATGCAGATTAGTGGCAACTTACGTTGGTAATTCTCCATAATGTCTTCGGCATCTCATAGTTTTTGTTGATTGCTCCATTGAAGGCTGAATGGATGATCAGAATCAATGGTTTCCAGCACATTACAAGGATATTGACCTGTCACAGAATGAGCATCACAAACGACGGGCGCTGCAAACAAATAGCCGTCCCGTAGCATGATATGTTCGTCAAGGTCACTATCCACAAGGGCCAGACGACTAAATTTATAGAACAGCTACACCGGTGATCTGATTTGAACAAAGATAAGGCTTACGCAAAAGCGAGACTTGCAATCGCACAGCCCAGAGAATGACCTTAGGGAGGTTGGAAACAATGTACGTATCAGCCAGAGAAATAAGAAGACATCTGCGAACCCATATACCAGTTACCTGGAATGGAGGTGTTAGTGAGGTAAGGGTGAAAGGATGAAGGGTTGAATGCGTCACATAGAGATTGATTTTTGCTTTGGGATCCGGGTTGTTTTTGCGCAAGTCCTCAGCAAGCAATTTGACTCCTTGCAAAACAGTGTCTAAATAAGCAGAGACATATATCAGGAGTGCCGCATGGGATAACGCGAAGGAAAGTACCCCAAGGCCTGATTCCCTGTACTTTTGAAACGTGAGTGGGGAAGATCCTTTCAAAAAAACCCGCTAAGGAGAAAAACATGAGACTTGGTTGGGAAAGCAAGGATGCCAATACCATGAACTAAACAGCCTCAGCGCTCTACGTTGAAGCCATAGACATAAGCACACAAACCTCGGTTAAATCCAGGCAGCCAATCTCCAGCAGAAACCGAGGTATAAGTAAAATCTGTGACCCATTCTATAGGTAATATATAGGTCTCAGGGGATTACCGGTTCACCCGATACAAGGGTACTCGCCATTAAACTCAAAGGGGGACGTCCCTTTGAATGCTAAAACAATCCAATTGGAAGAGGGATCCCAGAAAAGAGCGGAATACGCTGAGTCGCAGGTATTAAGCTCAGACAAGGCAGCATATTCGAGTCCAAAATCTTGACAGAATTGCCGAATGGCCCCATCCTGATACCAAGAGACGTGAAATATTATATGTAGGCTTTCGATGACAGGAATGACCAAAAAATACGTACCATTACGTTATTGTGTAGCTTATCATCAACTGCATGGGCAGCTGAAGCACCGGCAGGAGTATGTATAGATGAAGGGTCATTTAGATGTCCAGGTTTAGGGTTGTTTTTTGCGGCACTGGGAGAGATACCATGTGCGTGTCCAGCTGCAAGTGCCTTACTGATGGGCTCGGTTCCACGTTCGTACATAAGTGAGGCGAGCTGCAACCTATGAGACAATCGCAAAAGAATAAGCCCAATGTGCGCGCATATCTATCTCAGGGCTGATAAGAGAACAGTCTCATA
>QLPG01004138.1:0-12497 GCA_003314385.1 Gomphus sp. MG54
GTACTATCTTTAGCCGGTCATAAAATAAGGAGAAAGGTAGTACAAGGGGTTAATATAAAGGAGAGAACAAGGGAGTGAGGTACGCGATAGTCTTGCGCGTCGGTTATCAAAGTATTGAGTCCTCGGTTGGGAGCGGACTCGGGGACGGTGTCTCAGTCGGACATGGAAACGCGGTGTCTCAGACGGGCGTGACAGGGACGGGATCCACGGAAAACAGTCTTTCGTCCTTTCGGTCAGAAAGGTCTTGGAACGGAAGCGGGTGGTTGTGGGGGTTAGTGTGGGTTTGTTGAGGGCATGGGCTATAACACTTGTGTTCTATGCCAGCCAAACCCAATCCCCCTGGCATCTGTCAAGATTCGGTGATGCCGAGATATCGGTTAAGTCCTGCAAACCGTTACGGGGTGGCTAGGCTTCAATGTGCTCTTGCGTTGTGCCCTGCTCTTCCGTGCGTGCCACTAATTTGGATAGCGAGAGGAGCCTTGAGAGGATGCCGAGGGCGTCGGCTTGAGCAAAGGACTTTAGAAATAGAGAGCGGACAAAGGGGTACGAATCAATTGATATTCTGAGTGAAGAACTATCTACATACATCCCGCTACTTTCATAGTTAAGAAGCAAGATGTGGAACAGGGTGGCGTAAGGAATGGAAACAATAAAGTATGAGGCAACCACATGGAGACATTGTCCACAGTGATCAGAAATAGAATAAGGAATGTAGGTGGTATTAGAATAATAGAGTATGGCTGAAAATAAGATAATGAAATGGTGGGTAGGAATAGAACAATAGGGGATGGCCTAAGATAAAACAATGGCAATGGCCAGGACAATGAGTGGCCATCATGTTGTTCGGGGGAAAACGGGTAAAGGAGTGGATAGGGGGTGAAGGAACAATGGAAAGGAGTGTACGAGAGGAGTGGTCCATACGATGTACCGGATGTACCGAGCCGAGGCCACACGGTGGTGCGAGATAATGCGGGTGAGGGCCGGTTGGTCGGTATTCCCGAGTGAGTCGGTACTCGGTGTTGCGGGCTTGACAGCATCCTCCTGATGTAGGGAATAGGAATGCTTGTACCTAACCAGACCATTCCCTAAAGCCAAACTTCCCATTCACCTATGCTGCCAGATCCTAGAGACCCTGTTGCTATACTGATTAATAAAGGAACTAACAAAGGTAATAAAACTAACATTTTAGCTCTTGCTGTTATTCTAGAGTCTTTTAGAGACTGTAAACACAGAATGTCATAGATTCTAGGCAAAGATAGCACTGTACAGCTAATTGCTATCACCAGGCTACTATAGGAGACCTCCCTCCTCCATGGCAATAATAGATTACAGTGACTCAAAAAAAATTTCCATTATTTTGTACTTTCTGCTTCATGGTTACATAGTGTTAAATTTGCATGTCAGGTGCTTAGCTAGATACTTCCAGAGGGGTTTCTGGAGGCTTCTGTTAGGGAATGGAGAGCTCTCCCTTATTTTCTAACATGACTTCTGAACCGGATCAGCCTACAAGATCCAAACCTCTCCTCCAAAGGAATAATCCAACTTAAATCAGTCTCATCTGGACTACTAAAAAAATATCATAATGCTTTGGCTGGCCATTTAAGAGTGAATTACCTACAAGTAATTAACTCTTGAATCATCAAAGTCCTCAAGCTCAAGGAAAACCTCCAAAAACACTTATATTTTTCGCTTATTTCAATTTGGACCCACAAGGACCCACAGCCAGGTGCCAAACAATTACACATGGAAATTGGCGCCAAACTGCTGGCTCAAGTTCTCAAGACTACATTGTACAACAAATTCCTGGGTTTACATAATAACTATTACATACAAGGTCAGCCCAGAAGCATAGCTCACTTACTATTAATATTTTGTGACTTGACCAGTCACAAGACTACTAGCTGTGGGAACATGACTCATTAATGACTATAGGGTGACTCATTTGTGACTACAGGGTGACTCGTAACTGCCACAGGCTTCCAGGACCTTCCATTCCTTTCCACACCCTTCCACTAATTTCAGAAAGGTCTTGCCTTATTGGGGAGTTACATAGTCAGCTTAGAATTAGTATATATAGAGGCTAGTTCTGTAGCATAAAGTAACTTAACAATCTATCTTACTATCACCCATAGTCCATTGGATTATCTTGTACATCAAGCACCCTTAGGTACGTTGATCCGAAGGTCAGTGCCACTCCGGTACATTGGTCCGAAGGCCAGTGCCACTTTCTCATAGACACGTTGATCCGAAGGTCAGTGTCTCCCTCTCTTGAATACGTTGATCCAAAGGTCAGTGCTTGACAAAGGGTTCTCGGTTAAAATATAAAAGGTACACAAAAACATAGTAAAAGAACTAAATCAGATTTATAGAACATCCATGGAAATAATCCTAGGCAAGGGTAGAATAATAGTTCATGTACACAAACTATTATTCCTACACATAATTGAAAAGGCACCTGCCAAGGCCCCCTCTAAACAATTCTTTTTAGACATCAACCCGGACAGGCTTCCCTTGTCTTGTCGGAGAACTTGATTAGGCTTTCTTTACACTAAAGTTTCATCACGGTTCTCGGGTTACCTCATCTACGGTTCCAAAACAGCTTCCAAAGAATTTTCATGAGGGGGGTCAAGACTCTGATGGGAAAGAGAATAGAGATCATGGATTCATGGATGGAGGTAGAAAGGCAGAAAGACAGGAAGCGCTGAGGACTGTTTTGGAACCATAAAAGAGATAACTGTTACGATAGTGAAAAAGACATATTTGTAATATATTGTAATCTCCCAATGGCGAAGTTATTGGCGAGGTTCGGAGTTGGGGTTGGCTTCAACGTACTTGCGTTGCGCCCACTTGGATCGCACAGTCCCCAAATTTCGTAAATGCGAGGGAGACGGAAGTAACAGAGGATCTTAGTCAAAATCAAGATTGATTTTCTGACTGAGGACTGAACTAATAGTACAAGGCCTTTTATACTACTTTCTAATCTATTAGGAGTCGAATGGATTCCTATAATAGAATGAGAAAGCCGAGGAAGCGGAAAAGCGAGAACAGAAATACTATGTCCCAATAATGATCTCCGTGACATTGTTGAGTGACGTGTCACTCAGATTCCCAACGAAGTTACCCTAAGGACGTAATAGCAGATTCGGATATAAAGGAGTGAACGGAATTGCGAACAGATGGAAAGGAAATGAAATGTAATGAAAGATATTAAATGTAAATGAGTTCGGAATGGAAAAGCGAGCATATGGAATGTGACGTAAATGAGTGGAGTGATTTGACAGGAGCACGTGACGCCAAGACAGATACACGAGGTGCATATAGTTTGTGGGCTGAGGGCTTAATGGTGAATAGCAAGCGAGGGTGGAGTTGGGCTGAGTGAGGCTGAAATGAATAATCGGCTTGCCGGTGTACGGTTCCTGACAATAACCCAAGAACCGTGACAAAACTTTGGTGTGATAAAAGCCTAATAAGTTCTCTGATGAGATGACAGCAAGTGAATGCTTGTCTGGGTTGATGTCTAAAAAGAATTGTTTAGAGGGGGCCTTGGCAGGTACCTTGTCAATTATGTGTAGGAATAATAGTTTATGTGCGTAAACTATTATTCTACTCTTGCCTAGGATATTTCCACAGATGTCTTATAAATCTGATTTAGTTCTTTTACTATGTTTTTACGTACCTTTTATGTTTTTGTCCAAGAAACCTTCCACTTCGGTAGAAGGGTTTGAGATTTACTCTTTGGAATAAACCTCTGTCAACAAGTCTTTAGACCTGTTGATTTGGCACTGGTCTTCGGACCAATGTACCTATGAGTGCTTGCTACACAAGATAATCCAATGGATTATGGGTGAAAGTAAGATTGATAGTTAAGCTACTTTTATGCTATAGAACTAGTCTCTATATATACTAATTCTAAGCTGATTATGTAACTCCCTAATAAGGCAAGCCCTTCTGGAAATTAATGGAATGTTATGGAAAGGGATGGAAGGTCCTGGAATCCCCTGGAAGTCACTGTGTCACCCTTGTAGTCACTAATGAGTTATATTCCCATGGCTAGTAGTCTCGTGACTGGTCAAGTTATGAAATATTGATAGTAAGTAAGCCAAGCTTCTGGGCTCACCTAAGGTGTAATAGCTATTACCTAAGCCCAGGAATTTGTTGTACAATTGAGTCTTGAGAACTTAAGCCAGCAGTTTGGCACCATTTTCCATGTATAAGTGTTTGGCACCTGGCTGTGGGTCCTTGAGGGTCCAAATAGAAATAAGCAAAAAATATAAGTGTTTTTGGAGTATTTCCTTAGGCTTGAAGAGCTTGATAGTTTAAGAGTTAAGTACTTTGAGTAATTTACTCTTAAATGGCCAGCCAAATTTTATTATTTTTTTTGGTAATCAATTTTAAGACTGATTTGCTGGATTATTTTCTGAGTGAGAGAGGTTTGGAATCTATGATACTAATCCTGACTTGATGACCCTTCAAACTATTGGAGAATTTCCCATTCCCCAACAGGGACTTAGAGTTGTTTGTGGTATTAGGTTATATGACTAGTCATTTGAGTGTTCGAGGTCAAAGGGACTTGGCTTCAACTTATGTGTTGTACCTTCCTCGATTGTCTGTCTCTAATTTCGGAAAGTCGGAAAGTTGACTGGAACTGAATTGGAAACTATGATGTAGATTAAGTCGATATTCGTACTGGCAAATAGTCCAGTTGACTGAGGGTTTATATATATGTAGTTAGTCCTTGTACTATCTATTGCCAAGGGGAGAAGGGAGTACAAGGGGCTAATAGAAAAGGAAAAACAAGGGAGTAAGGTACACAATGATCCTGCACATCATTTATCAGGGAGCAGAACCTAGGTCACAGAATTATATTAAATCTGCGTATCAGGTGCTTAGCTAGATACTTCTGGAAGAGTTTCTGGAGGTTCCAATTGGTTTCCAAGAAGGGGTTCGTACTCTGGAGGCAGAGGGAGTAGAGGTTGCAGGTTCATGGATGGAAATGGAAAAGGATGGAGAGATGGGAAGCGCCAGGGTCTTAGGGCTGTTCGCGGTATTAGGTAGTTTGACTAGTCATTTGAGTGGTTTGAGGTCACAGGGACTTGGCTGTAAGGGCAACCTAAGCAGGCGTTCTACCCTCGCGTGGTGCACTGGTGAAGGGGGATCCAAAGATTTAGTATGGTACCTAATACATGGTGACTAGCCTACCTGGTGAAGGGGGATCCAAAGAGAAAACTCTAGGGAACCCTTCGCCCACTGACTACTGTATATAAGCACCATTGCTATGGCACTCCATGCTATACCGGGCATCACCCTCCATACTGACCAGGAAGTTCTGCCAGGGCCTTGACACCAGGAGCAAACAATGAAAGGAGGGCCAATGGTTACAGTTGATACTTCTGAAGGATACCCACCAATAGTGATGATTGTTCAGTGTGTGGTACTAGGGAATGGCATGGGTCACCCATGGGTCAAATGTGGGTGACCTGCACCTGACCCATGGGAAACCCGAACCCGTCAACCCATGGGTTTTTTCCCATGGGTCGATGGGTGTCGGGTGTATGGCGCACCCACATGCCTGCAGCACGTTTGTGTCGTACATTGCGTTTGCGCCGACACAAACGTGCTGTACGCCCCAACACAAATGTGCAATATGTGCACGCGCTGACACAAACGTGCCGTACGCATATGTGCCAACTTGAATGTGCCATACATGTATGCGCTGACTCAAATGCACCATATGTGTATGCGCCGACTCGAATGTGTCAATATGGATGCGTTGTATGTGCACGCACAAACACACTGTACGCATACGCACCGAGACGAACACATTCTACATGTCCACATATGGCTCATTGGTGTCAGCATGTGCATGTCATACATGTGCCACGCATGTGTGTCGTATGCCTGTGCGGCATGTGCATGTCGTATATGTGTGCCATGTGCATGTGTCATATGCACGTGCGTGTTGTACGCGCACACATACGACAGGAGCGAGTGCCAGGTTGGGTGTCGTACTCGTGCACATGCACACGTACATGATTGACACGCCGGGTTGGGCCGGGTCATGGGTGCTCTCTGCTTGACCCGCACCCGCACCCAAGGGCACCCGACCTGGTGACCCGTGCGGGTTGGCCGAACCCATGCTATTCCCTATGTGATACATTTGGTACTGCCGCAAGTGGGCCGAATGGATCTTGGTCGGTGGGTATGGGATATGGGCGAGGCGGTACCGGTCAGGACTCATGATCGGGGGTTCCCCTGACATCACCCCCCTTCTAGAATGTGGGGTCCCCGACACATTGATCCCTATGGGCAGGACTAGCATGCAGGATCTGAAGGCAGGTGCATCCAAGGTGTGGATTTGGCATAGGGCACCCAGGTGCAGACAGTAGAAGTCAGCAACAAGGTTGGGGGCCCGGATGTTGTCTTTGTTCTCCCAAGAATTCTCTTTGTAGCTGTAACCCTTCCATTTGATAAGGAATTGCAGCGAATTTACTCTCATTCGGCTGTTGAGCACTTGCTTGACCTCGAAATGTTCCTCTTCATCAACGAGGATCGGCTGCGGTAGAAGGGGCTGTTACCTACCCGGTGTTGTGATGGGATTTTAATGGTGAATAATGATTATTTTAGAATGAAGGAATGTGGGGAAAACTGAGCTCATGAGTGGAAAGGATAAAAGCTTATTCTTATTCTTACAGTTATTGACCGTTATTATACATGAGAAGACGTGAATATAAGGGAAAAGTTTTCATGCACGTGAGCATCATACATGACGCGCGAGTGACAACTAATGAGAATGCGTGAGTCACGCATGTGAGTAACGAGAGTCACGCGTGTATGTGACAATAGTCACACATATGACAAGTGAACGCGCGAGCACAATGAAAGTACGCGATAATAAAAGTAAAATGGGAAAATTAAAGAAAATTAATCACCACATATTTCCAACACCCGGAATGGGGTCCACCAGAGCCAGGGTGAGTTTGACAACTGGGAAGACTGGGTGAAGATGGCTCAAGGCCTTTGGGAGTTAAAGTTAATATGTGTGAGACCCCACTCGTTCCTCTACAAGGTAGGGGCTGAGTTGCATGTGCGCTAGTTTCTTAGATGGCCGATTGGTGGGAATATCGCTAGCGTCGAGGTATACCTTGTCACCTGGAGTGAATGTCAGTGTTGGCTGGCACCGACGGTTGTAATAAGTCGCCATGTCATCCTTTGCCTTTACCAGGGCCACCTTTGCCTCCAAAAGTGCTCCTTCCATCCACTCCTTGAACTCATTCACAGACTCAAGGTGGGATGGGGGTTGGTGCAGTTCAAACCCCATCTGTGGGTGTCTGCCTGTATCCAGCAAGAAGGGGGACTCGTGAGTCGAGGTGTGAACATGGTTATTGTACTGGAACTTGGATAGGGGTAGGAGATCATCCCAGTTGTCTTGCCTCTTGTTGACGAAGAGGTGGGGGTACTGTTCCAGTTCTTGGTTCACCCATTCAGTCTGACCATCTGTCTGTGGGTGGTAGGCCATAGAGGCTGCCAAGCGAATGCCTAGCAAGTGATAGAGCTCTCAGGTGAACTCGCAGACAAATTGGACCCCCCGATCGGACACCACCACCCTCGGCAACCTGTGCAGCTTCCATATGTGGTGTAGGAAGAGTCATACTGTTCCGGCTGTGGTTACTGTCATGTGAGTCAGTATAAAGTGTGCCTGTTTTGACACCAAGTCTACCACGTTCATCATGGAATCATACCTGTGCATGTTGGGGAGTTCTACTATGAAGTCTACACTTATGGCATCCTACCATACCTCGGGGATCAGGAGTGGGTGGAGTTCCCTGGCTGGCCGTTGTTTCTGGACCTTTGTCCATAAGCACAGGTCGCATGTCTTGGTGTACTCGCCGATGTACTGAGACATGTGAGGCCACCAATAGTTTCGGGAGATGAGTTTAAGGGTCTTCCAGTGGCCAGGGTGCCCAGCTACCTTGGAGTTGTGGTGATGGGCTACAATCCGTTGCTAGAGGCCTCCTACGTCTGGAACATATGCCTTGCCTCAGAAGGTCAACAGTCCATCGGCTTCCTCCCATTTGGCTGAGACCAATGACCTCCCTCCTGCTTCCTACAGTTTCCTCACTGCCTCTTTCACTTTGTCCTCTAGTGTCCCTTCAGTCAGCACCCTCTTCAGTTCTCAGGTGATCCCCCACTCTTCCCCTTCCAGTGCCACTCCTTCTAGTGCCCATATCGCAAACAGCTTGGGTCAGAGCAAGACTAGGTCGCTATTGTCGCCCATGTCCAACCCATGGTCTGACAAATGTGAAAGCACATCGGACTTCCCCATCGCTACTCCCGGTCTGTGCCACAGGTAGAAGTTGAAACATGAGAGGTAGAGGGACCAATGGGCTTGCTGCCAGTTCAACTTCTTCGAGGATCGGAAGTACTCTAGGTTCTTGTGGTCAGTCCAGATCTCAACACAGCGTTTAGCACCCTCTAAGAAGTGTCTCCACTCCTCTAAGGCTTGGATGATAGCAAGCATCTCCTTATTGTGGATCTCATAGTTCCTCTCCACTGGGGAGAGGCTTTTCGAGTAAAAGGCAATCGGGTGCCACTTTGTTATAGCCCATGCCTTAAACAACCCACACTAACCCCCACAACCACACCCCCCTATTCCGAGACCTTTCTGACCGAAAGGACGAAGGATTGTTTTCCATAGTCTCCGTCCCCGACAGAGCCCGATCGAGAATCCGACTTCCCGCTTCCGTTCCCGTCATGACCGAGACACCATCTCCGAGTCCGTCTCCGACCAGACTCAATACTTTGATAACCAACGCGCAGGACCATCGCATACCTCACTCCCTTGTTCTCTCTTTTATATTGACCCCTTGTACTCCCTTTTCCCTTGTTTTATGACCGGCAAAGATAGTACAAGGATCGTCGCATGTATATAGTCTCCTAGTCGACTAGACTGTTTGCTAGTACAAATATCATCTTAGTCCACCTAGTTCCTGACTCACTCCGGTGAATTTCCGTCTCCTTTCCAAAATTAGGGACAGACGATCGAGGAGGGCGCAACACATAAGTTGAAGCCAAGTCCCTTCGACCTCGAACATCTCAGCGACCGGATTGAACCATTCCGCGACCTACCCTGAACCCCCGGCGCCTCCGTTCCCCATCCATAGTCCGTCCGATTCTGCCTTCGGCTTTCAGCCCCATTACGGACCCTCGCACTACCCCGGAAAGCCCCTTCGGAAGTACTAGCTAAGCGCCTGATACGTGGACTTAACACACTTGCCATCCTCGTGTGACTGCTGTGAAAGCACCACCCCTGTGGCTACATTAGAGCTGTCTGCTTCCACTCGGTAAGGGCAGGTATCATTGGCAAACCCGAGGATGGGTGCCATCATGAACTTCATCTTGAGCCCTTCAAAGGCTGTCCATTCCTTGTCTCCCCACTTCCATTTTGCATCCTTCTTCACAAGTTTGAACAATGGTCTGGCATGGTGCAAGAACCTCTCGATGAACCTCCGATAGAAGTTGGCGAAGCCAAGGAAGGCCTGTACCTCTTTTCGGTTTGATGGAGTCCGCCAGCCCGTGACCCCTTCTACCTTGATGGGGTCCATCTCCACCTTGCCATAAGATATAATGAGGCCTAAGTATTCGATCCTCATCCTTTCAAACTCGCACTTCTCTGGCCAAAGGTAGAGTTTGTAGGCCCTTAGTCGTTCAAGGACCTCCCAGATGACCCATCGATGCTCTTCAAGAGTCTCGGTGAAGATGAGGATGTCATCCAGGTACACACACATGTGTCCCTCCATCACAAGGTCCTGAAAGATGTCATTTATCATGGTCTGGAACGTCACAGGACTGTTAGTGAGGCCAAAGAACATGACAAGGGGCTCGAACAGTCCTCGGTTTGTGCGGAACGCCACCTTCCCCTCATCTCCTTCCTTGATCCACTGTTATGGCCCATGCTGCCAAACAAACCCACATTAAACCCCACAACCACCCATGCTGTTTCCAGGACCTTTCCGATCGTTCAAAGTCTGAATAACTGATTTCCAGATTCCTGACACACCACTCCGAGGTTCCATGTTTTCCGAACCTCTGAAGATTCTGAAGTCAAGGTTCCGCTCCTTTGATAGACAACATGCAGGATCATCACATACCTCACTCCTTTATTCTTTGCTTTATATTGCCCCTTGTACTCCCCTCCCCCCCTTGTCTTTCCTCAGTAAAAGATAGTACAAGACTAGATACATGTATATAAGTCACCAGTCGACTGGACTATTCGCCAGTATGAATATCGACTTAATTCTGTGTCATAGTTTCTGATTAAGTTCCGGTAAACTTTCCAACTCTCCGAAATTAGGGACAGACGATTGAGGAGGGTGCAACACATAAGTTGAAGCGAAGTCCCTGTGACCTTGAACCACTCGTACCACCCTATACCGTGAACAGTCTTAAGACCCCCGGCACTTCCCGACTCCTATCCCCATTCCGATTCTGATCCCAAGTCCACGACCCTTAGTCTTTCTGTCCCCAGAGTACGAACCCCCTTCAGAAACTATTCGGAATCCTCTGGAAACCCTTCCGGAAGCCCCTAGCTAAGCGCCGACACACGGATTTAACATCCGCACATTGTTGAACCCCCATCACACATCCAACTTGGTGAAGGACTTGGCCCCCTGAAGTTGTGCAATGGGCTCTGAGATGATGGGAAGGGGATACCGGTTCTTCACCATCATCATATTGAGTACCCAATAGTCCTGGACCAGTTGGAGGGAGCTGTCCTTTTTCTTAATAAAGAACACAGGGCTTCCCATGGGGGATTTCGAGGGGTGGATATGCCCTGTATGGAGTTCTCTTGTAAGAACTCATCCAGTTCTTGCTGTTCGATTGGAGAGAGAGGGTACTGTCATGATTTCTCTACTCCTCTCTCTATTGCTTGTTATTGGACTCCGCTACTCTACCAGACTATATGTACAGTTCTTAGGTAATTAGTTAAAGCTCAGTCTTGAGCTGGTCAATACACCAACAAGTATCATTGCTCATTTCCCTCTTCCGCTCTCCAGTATTGAAGCTCTTGTTGTTGCTGACATTAGCTCAAGACTCTTATATCCCTACAACACCCTATCATGGATGTTGATCTCCTACAACAAATTCTCGCAGGCCTGCAGCAAAACAATGCAGACCTGACTGCAATGGTGAACAACCAGACACACCATCTTAACCAACACTTAGCATCACTACAAGCCCAAACACCCCAGCTGACATCTACAACCACCTCCTCTATCCCATCAGCTGGCAAAATCGCAAGACCAGAACCATTTGACAGCTCATCAGAGAAGATTGATATCTTCCTGCACAAGCTATACCTGAACTTCGAGGACGATGCATCTTATTTCAAAGTGGACCATATGCGAGAGATCCGCTTTGCCTTGTCCTATATGAAAGTGAAGTTTGCAGCTCAGTGGGCAAGTTGTATCACAGGGGAACTGGAAGCAGGAACACACAGCTACCAGAGTTGGGAGAAATTCCGTACTGAGCTGCTGATAACATTCCATGACCCAAACAAGAAAGAAATGGCTCAACGAAAGCTGGAGCAGCGGAGACAAGGAGGAAGGCCAGCAACAGAGTTCTTTGTGGAGTTTGAGGAACATAGGTCACAGGCGGGGTATAACGATGAAGGATATGTTGCCTTGCTCAAAAGGAACCTATCCCCACAGGTGGTGGAGCGGATTTACACACTGGAGACCATTCCAACAATGTATGACAAGTGGAAGTCATATGCCCTCCGTTTTGACAGCCAGTTGTGTGAATACCAAGCAACAAAAAGGGGGACTATAGGACCAAGGATATGGCAGGCTCAAAGGAATCCACAATCTACTCCAGCTCAGCCACTTGCTCTGCCACCCACTTTGGGACCACAACCTATGGAGATTGATCAGGCTTGAGGGAAGCCAGTGAGAGTAGTGACATGCTTCAACTGCAGAGAGCAAGGACACATAGCATGAAACTGTCCCAAACCTCAAGGTATCCAGAAGGTTAGAGCAACGATGGATGGGTGGACAAGAGAGGAGAAGAAAGAGATGTTGGACATGTTGAAGAAGGAGGATTTTCAGGAGGGGCAGGAGTGAAAAAGATGTCCTCCTCGCCCTGGATATCTGTAAACTACTTCACCCCACTAGCAGTTGAAGAAAGTACAGAACCAGAACCTGAAACCATCCTAGAACAACCCTGGAAAGTTGAGAAGGAGAAGAAAGAGAAGAGGAAGCGAGAAGAGAAGGTGGTGGTGGCAGAAGAGGTGGAGAAACCCAAAGAGGGAATGACAGAATGGGTGTTGTGGAGGATACACCAAGACAACAAGTCAGGGCAGGAAGTGTTGAGACAGTGGACACACAGCAGAAGGAAAGGAGAAGTGACATCAGAAGTAGTAGAAGCCATACGAGGGATGAAAAGAGAGGAGGGCATAGAAGTGGTCAAGGAGCTGAGGGGAAGAAAACAGTGGATCAGAC
>QLPG01004144.1:0-14485 GCA_003314385.1 Gomphus sp. MG54
CTACCAGGCTTTGCAGTGCTCAAAAAAGTCCACTTTTCGCAACGTGCGTTGTCCTCTTTCTTAATTTGAAAGTCGGGGGAGATGGAAATATATTTGTTTGTGATTTTGTTGGTATTTTTTCTGTGTTTTTATTGTTCGTGCATGAATTGTTATTCCTATATATACGGTGATATGACTGGTGTATATCGATGTCTTTAGGCGCCGGCCCAGGAAGGTGGTGCACAGTCGACCGGGTGGAATCAAACACTGTGGGATGCTCGAAATGCAAAGGCGTGTGAGAGAAAAGGTTGTAGACACGGTGAACTACACCTAAGGAAATTATTCCGGCGTATCCGGATGCTTGAAAAGATGTTTGAGATATACGCAGACTTTTAGATCTCGATTGCGTCGAGGTCTTAAGAATGGTCGAGAAGCGGGTGAGTTTAGAACTAAAGTATATTCTTGTAAGTATCTAGTTTTTATATGTAAATTGACCATAGTCTGATAAAGCAATCTCTTCTGGTGTAGCGGCGGCGTTCTAGGTCCGGATGCAGGGTTGCCGCCCTGCTTTGTGATCCCCCCTTCCACGTCATCGACCGCGCTCTTTGTTGAATTGTGCTGTGTGCTGAAAACTTCAATATCGATGGTGAGTCCCTATACCTGAGTCCTGTCTTGATCGGAAATCTCTAACTCTCTCGTCATATTTCCCTCGAAAATAGTGTGTATGTCTGGTCATGTGTCGTTCTGTACCGCGTAAGTCCGTTCCTTCGTGTATCTCAATCTTTCCTCCTACTAATCCTTTCCTCTTCGTCCCTTGCCCTCCAATCCTGTTCCCTCGTCCCCTTTGTTCCTCCAACTGCGTACGTGTTTGTTATGTCGTTCCTCCGTTCCAGGTCGTATAGTTGAGTAAGTCATGACGGTTTTTTGTCTATGATTTGTTACTAATTGTATTTGCACTTTGGGTTACTTTTCTTCGTGTTCCTTGGCCGCATCATCCGTCCGTTCCTGCTGCCGGCCTCCCTCCATCCCGTTCTACCGCTATCCTCCTCTCCCCTTTCCCACTCCTTCTGCCCCTCGTTCCAACATACCCCTTCAAACATGCACAACTCCTAATATCATTAGGAGGTGTACATGTTTGCGTGCGGGGAGAGCCTTGGTGAGAACGTCTGCTGGGTTCCATAATGTAGGGATGTAGTGTAGCTTCAAGTTACCGGTGTTGACTTGGTCTCGCGTGTAATGATAGTGTGTGTCGACGTGTTTGGTTTGCGCGGTGTTAACGTCGTCCTTAGTGAATGCAATAAAAGACTGGTTGTCGGTAAATAGTGGTACTGGTCTGAAATCACGTTTGAAGTCCTTCCCGAGTCTGATAAGCCAGATTCCCTCCACGGATGCGACCGATCCTGCAACTAATTCGGACTCCATGCTTGAGCGAGTGACAAGTCCCTGCTTCTTGGATGCCCAGGAGATCGGTGACCCGTTGAACGTGTACACCCACCCGGAGGTGGACTTTCTATCGTTGACATCCCCGGCGAAATCGGCGTCCGTGTAGCCAATGAGGTCGTGCGCATATCCTTCCATGCTGTCTCACTTGGTCGTGTATAAAATCCCGTACTCTCTTGTATTGAGTAGATAGCGTAGTATGCGTATCGCAGCTTCCCAATGATCGGCTGACGGGTTTGCGGTGAATTGCGCACATTTATTTGTCACGTATGATATGTCAGGGCATGTGGTGATGGAGCAATAGTTTATGCTTCCAATCAATGATGCGTACTTGAGGTCCATTGATGGTATGTCAGCCTTGGGACTGGGATGAAGGTTATGCAAATGATCCATAGGTGAATTAATTGGCCTTCCGGCCATGACTTCGAAGCGTTTTGCAATAGTGTTGATGAAAGCCGGTTGGGAGATGTGAATGGTTCCCCGGTGTCTGTTGTGTGCGATTTTGATGCCTAGTAAACGTTCCGGTTCGCCGAGGTCTTGGATCTCGAAGATGTTTTTGATGTCCCTGACCATTCGCTCCATCGAAGACTTTGAATTGGACGCAAGTAGTCCATCGTCGACGTACCATCCGGCGATCTCCATCGAACCGTCCTCGTTGAATCACATGAAAACTGTCTGGTCGGCTTCTCCTGCTTGGAAACCGGCCTTTTCGAGCTCTCTCCTGAGCGTTTGATGCCATACCCTCCCTGACTGCTTTAAGCCATAGATCCCTCTGTTCAATTTGCACACCATGTGCTCCTTCCCCTCCTCTACAAATCCCTCGGGTTGCCGCATGTAAATGTCTTCTTCGAGAATGCCGTTAAGGTACGCGCCCTTCACGTCCACATGTCTGAGTTCAAGGTTGTATTTTGACGCTAGGGCAAGGATGAGCCGGATCGATGTGAACTTGATTGTAGGCGAGTACGTCTCATTGAAATCAATACCCTGCACTTGTGAGAACCCCTGCGCAACAAGTCGGGACTTTAACTTATTGATGTGTCCCAGATTATCACGCTTCACTCTGAACGTCCACCGGCTCCCCACAATGTTTACTCCCGGTGGTTTTTTGACTAGTTTCCACGTGTCATACCCCTTCAAAGTATTGAATTCCTCCTGACAGGCCGCTCGCCACTGTTCCGCGTTTGGCATCTTCATGGCCTCTCTGTAGTTGGCCGGTTCATCCTCGGCTAACACGACGAATGCAAATTCATCGTTTATCATGCTAAGTAAGCCGTACGCCCATCTGTCAGTATTGTGCCAGAGTGGCGCGGGTTGTTTTCCTCGTCCGTATGCATCGTTTGAAGGGTCAAGCCAGGGGCCATTGTCGAAACTTTTTGATGCTCGTGGTTGTATGCTGTCTATTGGCAGTGGTTTGATTTCGACGATGCTCTCGACTTCTACTTCCTCCACTCTTTCATTGGTCTCTACTGCCCCCGCCGTTCCTTTGTCATTGTTCGCTTGCGCCGCTGGACTTGGGATATCAGGCCACTCGGCCTCAGGTGTTGGAGTTGAAGCTGGGGTGATGGTGATACGCATATCGTTGATCAATGGTTCTTAATCATCATCATCATTAGCATGTATCGTGATCCTTTCTATATGCTTAGCTTCATAAAATATGACATTTCTAACTTTGATAACTCTGTGTGTCCGGGGAATATACACTTTATAGGCCTTTGTAAGGGCAACCCTCTTACAGCCCTGAGGATATATCTCGGAGGCGAGCTAAGCAGGGGGAATCCAAAGTTATTTAATTATCTACTACCTAAATACATGCGGAGTCCTCACCTAAGCAGGGGGAATCCAAAGAGGAAAGTCTAAGGATCCCACTGCTGGTGAGCCCCTTTTATACCCTTCATATGGGTGGTCTGTGCACTAGCTTACAAATCAATACATCGGAGTTTGTAGATCCAATCTCCTGGTACTAAGTCCGAGGCTCGGGTGTTTGCTCCGAGTTCTAGTCATCATGTGTTAAGACCTTTTCTGTCTCCACTCGGTGGTTTCTGGGCTTTTTAGCCTCGGAGTTGTTCGGAGTTGGAAGTAGGACTTCGGACCTGTATCAGGCCTCGGAGCTGGTCGGAGTTTGAAATGGAACCTCGGAGTTGGATCGGAGTTTAGAGAGGGTCGTCCCCTGACAGCCTTTGAATCGTCGTAGTAGCCGACAAATACGCCTTCGATCAATTTGAAATCGCCTTTCCCTCTTTTTTCTTTGGGTATGAGCGACCAACATTTACATCCAAATGCCCTGAGCCAATCGATCCTGGGTCGCGTTCCCCAGAAGGCTTGGTATGGTGACATCCCGATTCGTGTGTGTAAGACGCGTGTTCTGATGAAGTTGACGGTGTGTATGGTGGCGACCCAGAAACGTTTCGATAAGCTGGACTCATGTTGTAATGTGAGCGCACCTTCCTGCAGCGTTCTGTTGTATCGCTCGGCGATTCCGTTGTGTTCAGGGGTGTAAGGTGCGGTCGTTTCATGTATGATACCGGTGTCTGTACATATTTTTTGAAATTGGTGGCCGACATATTCGCCACCATTGTCAGTTCTGACGTGTTTGATTGTGACTTTTTTCTGTTGAAGTAGCCAGGTGATGTAGTCCTTGAATGATGTAGCAATAGTCGCACACTCCTTGTTTTTGAGAAAGTCGATCTTGGCCATCCTAGAGGTGGAGTCTATCCAAGTGACGAAATACTTGAAGCCGTTGAACGATGTTTCGAACAGTCCGCACACGTCTGACACTATGATTTCACCAATGTTAGCGGGTAACTCTTCGGTATGTAAGAATGGCAATCGTATCTGCTTCCCAAATGGGCAGTTTATGCATTGGGGTATAGGTCCCATGTGAGTGTGTGGATGGAAACCGATGGCCGTTTGTTTTCTTTTCATATTCTCGATCGTTCTGTAATTAGTGTGCGCTAGTCTGTGGTGCCATAGAACAAGATTAGAGGGTTCCCCAGAAAATTTGGCTGTTTCTGGTGCATCGCTGGGAATCCTGACTGCGAGGAAGGCGAATAGGTTATTTTCGTAAAAGCCATATGCGATGGCTCTGCTGGCGTGACACAGGTACGTGCTGTCTCCTCCAAATATGGCGCCGACATTGCCTTTGATCATCCTTCCTACAGACAGTAAATTAGTCTGTAGCTTGGGGACAAATATAACATCGAGCAATGTGATTCGGATGTCATCTAGACTATATTTTGGATCTGAGATGATCTTGATTCGAACGGTGCCTCGTTTAGCGGCTGTGAAGACGTCCCCACTTGCGGTTTGAATCTTGACCGGTGGACAATCATGTAGCGTCTCGAATAGGTCAATATTGCCACATAGGTGGCTTGAGGCGGCCGTGTCAGCTAGCCAGTAGTGGGCCTTGTCGTCCATGGACGTGAGTGCCTCGGTGGTGATGGAGCTGAATACCGGTCTGGCCACGACGACCGTGTCATTTGTAACAGTAGCTACAAATAGGAAGTCGTTGTCGGGTTTGGGTGTCTTTTGCACTGTTGTTACTTCACTTGTGTTGTTCGTCTGTGGTGTCAGCTGAGAGACCGGCGGTTGGTTGGTTACGGTGTTAGCCTGCTGTATGGCCGGGGGGTTCTGCATGTAGTTAGTCCTCCAAGGCATTGGTCTGGCTGCTCCCCCGCCGGGTGCCCAGCATCTGGATGCGGAATGTCCATTCTTGCTGCAGTTGTGACACTGGAAAGTCGGCCTCCCGTTGTTCCTGGGTGGGATCGGTTGCTGAGGTTGCTGGAACCGCTGAGGCGGCTGAGGCTGCCGGTTGATTTGGTATGGTTGGGCCGGTAATGGATGTTGATTCTGTTGGTTATGTTGCTGTTGATTGTGTTGGTGTTGTTGCTGGGGTTGTGTGTTACGAGGAGCAACGGTGTGTTGAGCGGGGGGAACTGCAGACTGTCTTTGCGGTCTTGCTTGAGCGATAAACGCTGATACGCCATGGGTCTCCATCTCTAGCACGATTAGGTTGGCTTCGTGTGCCTCAAGATGGGTTTCTATCTCCCTAGGTATGCTAGTGATCATGCGTATCACTTGTGCGATCGGCCTCCAAGATTCCGGTATGTCCCTGAGCAGTGTGGCGGCGTGAGTGGAGTCGGCAATTTCTTCGCCCATGCGCTTGAGTTGTTCTCTGTATTCCTTCATCGTAGTAATGTAGGATCTGACCGACTGTCCCTCCACAATGTGGTAATGTTCGTATCGCTTTCGAACAATGCTGACTTTGCTGGGGTCCTTGGATTCGAAGCAGTTGAGTAATATTTTCCAGGCTTCAGACGCGATGGTGGTTTCTTCGATTTCGGTTTGTAGATCCGATGAGATACACATGAGTATCTGATAGTATGTTGAGTTATTCCTGGTCTTCCACTCGCTTTGAAGTTGAGCGAGTGTTTCTGTTCCGGTGGCTCTAGTGGGTTCAGTATCTGTTCCATCGAGAATTCCGTCAAGATCTCTTTCCTTTATAGTAGCTATCATCTTCCTCTTCCATGACCCCCAATTCTCCCCGTCTAGCTCTGGCTTTATGTCTCTAAACTTGTTGACATCGTGTCTTGGGAGCGTGTATGCCATTTGAGTCAGTGAGACTTTTAATCTCTTAATTTGAAATTCGGGGGAGATGGAAATATATTTGTTTGTGATTTTGTTGGTATTTTTTCTGTGTTTTTATTGTTTGTGCATGAATTGTTATTCCTATATATACGGTGATATGACCGGTGTATATCGATGTCTTTAGGCGCCGGCCCAGGAAGGTGGCGCACAGTCGACCGGGTGGAATCAAACACTGCAGGATGCTCGAAATGCAAAGGCGTGTGAGAGAAAAGGTTGTAGACACGGTGAACTACACCTAAGGAAATTATTCCGGCGTATCCAGATGCTTGAAAAGATGTTTGAGATATACGCAGACTTTTAGATCTTGATCGCGTCGAGGTCTTAAGAATGGTCGAGAAGCGGGTGAGTTTAGAACTAAAGTATATTCTTGTAAGTATCTAGTTTTTATATGTAAATTGACCATAGTCTGATAAAGCAATCTCTTCCGGTGTAGCGGCGGTGTTCTAGGTCCGGATGCAGGGTCACCGCCCTGCTTTGTGATCCCCCCTTCCACGTCATAGACTGCGCTCTTTGTTGAATTGTGCTGTGTGCTGAAAACTTCAATATCGATGGTGAGTCCCTATACCTGAGTCCTGTCTTGATTGGAAATCTCTAACTCTTTCGTCATATTTCCCTCAAAAATAGTGCGTATGTCTGGTCATGTGTCGTTCTGTACCGCATAAGTCCGTTCCTTCGTGTATCTCAATCTTTCCTCCTACTAATCCTTTCCTCTTCGTCCCTTGCCCTGCAATCCTGTTCCCTCGTCCCCTTCATTTCTCCAACTGCGTATGTGTTTGTTATGTCGTTCCTCCATTCCAGGTTGTATAGTTGAGTAAGTCGTGACGGTTTTTTGTCTATGATTCGTTACTAATTGTATCTGCACTTTGGGTTCCTTTTCTTCATGTTCCTCGGCCGCTTCATCCGTCCGTTCCTGCTGCCGGCCTCCCTCCATCCCGTTCTACCACTATCCCCCTCTCCCCTTTCCCGCTCCTTCCGCCCCTCGTTCCAACACTCTTTTCCCAGCTGACCATCTCCCATACCTCACAATGCAAACAAAACAATAACATCGCCGAGATATAGATCATGCGCCGGATCACAAAGGCTACAACTGAGTGCGTGCCTCCATCTGCTCACATACAGCCCACCTCTCCCCAGATACAATAAACTCTTTTGTACGCGCCGAAAATACTTCTTCCTCATTTACCTCCTCCTTTCTTTCCGTGCCTGTGCCTTTCTTCTTTGCACCGTCTTTCTCATGCACGCAGGGAATTAAGTTTATCGACCAGGGACATGTTAGCGTCCGTCGGGATACGATTAACGATCTTGCTTAGCGTCACAATCCGTGGACACTCAGGACACTCTGGGTATTTTTTTCGCTAAATCGCTCCTCAAGAGTGTAATTGATGCAGTATAATCTCAAGGTGTGCTATTGTTTAGATCACGCCAAGTATGCTGAATTTTTTCAGTTGGATTATATTGATCTATTATAATTTAATGGACTAACATCAAGGGCTCGTCGTTCGTTCAGCTGTCTAAGCAACCTGTTGAAAGTGCGGCGGAAAAAAATGTCATTCTTACCTTTCAGTTCAGCTGTCCAGACCGATACAATGTACGACCACATATTGGACCGCCTATGAATCACCTGCCATCCCGTTCGAACATATGTGGGTTTACCACCCACAATTAAGAAGAAACTTTCAATGACAACTCTGGCTCAAAAACGTGTGAAAACGAGGCAACTCTGTTGTTAAATCATATGATCGTGAAAGAATATCGATACACTTGACCCTCTACTCAGACCACTGACAACTATTGTAGAAAATTCGAGATGATAGTAGTTTTCAGAGGGTGGTCATGCCTATAATCTGGTCAGGTATGAGGAACCTCAATATTAGCAATGCAAGCTGCTTCGCCCTCTTGATGCAGCCGATGCCTTGCACCCTCTCGCCGAGGTGCATTCATTGAAATGGAAGAGTCATGGAGTTTTTCTGCCAGTGCAGTCCTGAGATGTATGATATGAGTTTGGCACCTCAGTTCGCTTGCTTACAACAGGTGTTTTTATGAACAAATATACACCCGACGCGCCTTTATTTAAAATCAGCTGCACTGCTACATAGTGCATTGGTCCCGGTACTCGGAATATCACTTGTTCATCTGATTACTAACCTCATCGCTATCCTTATTGTCACATTACACTCCACTCATGAGGCTGCTCTAGATATAGTGTTTCAAGTTAATTTCAACTTGCCGTCACCGACTTCTCCAAACGTCAACGTGTAATCAACCGGGTCCTGTTCCTGGTCTTCCCCCTTTGAGCCATTCAAAACTTACAGACTCCGACTCTGGCTGAATTCGACGCATTCATTTCGACTATTTTGTGTGTGTCATACAAGCTGGCAACAGCACCCGAGTGACGGTGCCGGCCTCCTGCAAAAACCCACTGGGTCCAGTTGCCAAGTGACCTACAAGTTTCCTCCTTCCACCACCCCACATTATCTGAAGATGCCCAAGTCCCAACAGAGACAGTCAAAACCAAAGAAATTCACCCCCCACTCCAAATATGTGAGTAGTCCCCCCCTTGTCCACCAAGTACTAATCACCCATTCCCATCTGCAAAGGCGAATATCTTCACCGGTGAGCAAGCCGCTTTAGCGGTGCTCCCATATCCCATTGTTTCCACCCAGCCACAGGTGAGTGCTAGTCTCGCCAAGGCATTTCATGGGGTATACTGTCATCGTGCTGATCAAATACTTATAGATCGAAGTGAAATCTCCCAGTGCGAAGGCTTCACATGAGGGAAGCAACACCTTTGCATGCGACGTCGAGCACGCATTTACGCCTGATGAAGGTAACTTTGCGAGTGAGGAAACCTACCGTGACAAAGGCAAGGGTGTTGACCCTTGGGAGAGAGGTGGGCATGAGAGCGACGACGTACGTGTTTGCTTCTATTTGTCTTGATGTATAATGGAACCTTACTTCTCAAATGCATAGGCTGGTCCAACCTGGTTCCGTTCCAAGGGACAGGCAGCGGACCCTCAGGAGGACGGTCAGGGTGACAATGTTTGTATTTTCTTTTCACAGTCTCCCGAAAACCTATACAATATTATACAGGAGTCGTCATATCCTAACTGGAGTGATTCTCATAGGAAGACGTTAAACGTTTGGCCTCCAACTGGAGATCAGTCAGCCTCCCCCGAAGCTCAAAACCCCCCTGCAACTGGCGGGAATCATAGGGACCATGTTCGCGTTTGTGCCTATTGTTTTCACTCCCTCACAGAAGCTTATACTTTCTGGATTGTTCAGGAATCCTCCCCTTCCGGCAGCTGCTTGCCTGTCGCAAGCACGTCCAAAATCTGCCTGCCAGACTTAGAGGCTCCCTTCGACTTTGGAATCATCGGAATGAGTGCACATCCAATTGTTGAGGTATGTGTTTCTTCTGGTTTTCAATCACAACACATAGGATGCAATTTCTTATCGTGTTATATAGATTGCGCAGATTATGACTGCTGAATCCTCCAGTTTCCCTGAGCCAGGTGTGGAGGTGCATTCTGAAGAGAGCAGAAACGTGTCACCTCTACTGCTTCCATCCCCGGTATCATCACCCATCCCAATCCTGCTCCTCATTGTGGACTCGAGTCCCAATTACGAACCGATGGACGTGGACAAAGAATGGACTTGTTCGTTCTCTCCGCCCATCGACTCGTGGTCCTCTTTGCGTGAGGCTTCTTCTGATCAGAGAGAAGACAGCGATGCTATGGACGTCGACGTGCATTTGTGGTGGGATGAAGTTGAAGATGTCCAGATGATGGACCTGACCGAAGAGAGTGTTGAGTTGCAGCCACTGCCCGCATTCGAGGCCCCCTGGGAAGGGGTAGTTAACGCAGTTTTGAGTGCCGCGTGCTATCAATAGGTATGGACAGTTTTTTAATGAATCACAGACCCGGATCTAATGATATCTTATTGGCCCGACCAGACCAAGAGAGTACTGTTGAACATGACATGCACTCTTCTACCTCCTTTGGTACAATAACTCGGTTGAAGCACCATTCGAGACATCAGCTTGGTCCTCTGAAAGGAGTTTTACACGATTTGGGGATCCTTAGGGCTTCCCTGATTCTGCCATCCAGCCTCGCCGGCCAGCTCTGCCAACCTTACAGGCTAGCTGAGGGACAGCAAAATAACATTTGAACAATGGCAGACAACATCTCCAGTGAGAAAGTCCTCTTTGGTATTCCAACCATTTTCTGAAACTCAACAGCAGGTTTTCTGGAACAAAAAGACGACTGTGTGAATAAGTCACGCTTGTTCTGTAGATTACATTTTCTTGGTTTTCTGATTTGTCTTCCCCTCCTCTTGGAGTTTGTCTTGAACTTGTTTCTGGATATTGGTATATAATCTTTGAAATTGTGTCCGGAGCTTTGTGTATCATCGTAATTGAGTTTGGGGCTTTGTGTATCATTGATCGTGTGTTCGAGGGCGGGTATTGTTTTTTTTTTTTTTTGTAGTTTAATACATCGCTTTGGCTATTGGGAACACACCATCCAGTCAATGATATGGGCATTCAGAATGTCATACCCAAGAAGATTTACCTGTCTATCTATTGAAGGCGGCTTGCCATTCCAAGGTCCAAGATACCCTACACTTGATCGCAGAAGTTTTAAATTCATGCAATCCACTCTGCTTCTGTTCCATCCCTTCTTCGATGTATTTTGAGAACAGATTGACTATTAGAGGGTTTGTGTATCAATGTTCGAGTGTTTGGGGCCTTGGTATTTTTTTGTTGTTGTTGACCCTGGTTTTCAAGTTTAATACATCGCTTCAACTATTGGGAACACACAATCCAGTCAACCATATGGGATGCTCAGAATGTCATACCCAAGAAGATTCAGCTGTGTTTCTATTGACGGCGGCTTGCTATTCCCAGGTCCAAGATGCTCTACACCTGATCAACACCTTATCAACACCTGATCGCAGAACTTTTCAATCCATGGAATCTACTCTGCTTCTGTTCCATCCCTTCTTCGAAGTATTTTGACAACAAATTGACTGTGAGAGGGTCAGAGGCCAAGACCTCAATGATGAGTTTCATCCTTCATCATGCCAACTCCATTGGACATCTGTTGCAGTTTGGTAGCACTGATCAATCACTGAGGAACGAACAGGTTTAGTGGCTTGTTGCAGGAATTACAAAGTGAGTGTGATTAATTTCAGGCTGCAAAGCTACTGCATTTTGAATTATTCAAACGCCTACATCAGGAAAACCAAAACCTTCTCAAAATCTGGCTAAAGTGACTTAAATGTTATAAAGCATTTTCTCAGGCATTTTAAGGAGATCTTAAGAAGGTTTGGCTATTCGTGATTTACCACGGGCTTTGAACCCAATACAATTTATCATGCAGTCCACTCTTTGAGAGTCACGTATTATCTCACACGACAAGACTGTGATATCTGATATGTGGATATACTTACATTTTTTGATACCAATGAGGTGACTTTCTAAATATGGGGGCTTCATTTTAATTAATAATTCAGGTCGCAAGTTCCAGGCTTCGAGTGTTGGATGTGAAACATTTGTTAGTAAAACTCCTATCATAAGCGATAATATCCAATACATCCCAGATAAATAATTTTTAGCTGCCTGCTCAGTTGATTGAAGTTGTGAGTTGCTCTATGGAGAGGGGTCTTCCTTCGCCAGGTACACCTACTTGTGCAGGAGACCTGGCTTGCTCTCTTGTGCAAATGGCATAATATTGCTGTGCTAACAGGTATGCTCTGCTTTTTCTTCCCCCTTCCTGGGTTGTGGCCCTTGCGTGGTGACCATGGCCCTGTAACATGGCTGGCAGCTGTGGGTCTGTGCTTGGTGACTAGGGAATAGCACGGGTTAGGCTAACCCGCACGGGTCACCGGGTCGGGTGCCCCTGGGTTTGGGTGTGGGTCAAGCCGAGAGCACCCGTGACCTGGCCCAAACCCACCCCCTCAACTATGTACGCATGCGCATGCATGTGTACGACACGACCACGCCGTACGCACATGCGTATGACACGCACGCGCCGTACGCGCACGCACCGACACCAACACGCCGATACCAACACGCCATCCGCGCACACGCCGATACCAACGCGCCGATGCCAACGCGCCGTCCGTGCACATGCCGATACCAACGCGCCGTACGCGCACGCGTATGACATGCATGCGTGTGGCGCATACGGCGCGTTCATGTCGTATGTCATGTGCGCGTACGGCACGTTCATGTCGTACGTCGTGTGCACGTACAGCGCGTTCATGCCGTATGTCGTGTGCGCGTACGGCACGTTCATGTCGTACATTGTGTGCGCGTATGGCGCGTTCATGTCGTATATCGTGTGTGCGTATGGTGCGTTCATGTCGTACATCATGTGCGCGTATGGCACGTTCATGTCATACGTCGCGTGCGCGTACGGCGCGTTCGTGTCGCACGTCGCATGTGCATACGGCACGTTCGTGTCGTACGTCGCGTGTGCGTACGGCGCATTCGCGTCAGCGCGTGTGGGTGCGGCGTGCACCCGACACCCGTCAACCCATGGGAAAAAACCCATGGGTTGACAGGTTCGGGTTTCCCATGGGTCGGGTGCGGGTCACCCACATTTGACCTGTGGGTGACCCGTGCCGTTCCCTATTGGTGACATGATGTCAAGTACATGTACCGAGACCCGTTATTTTGGCAGTGCCGACCGAGCAACCATTCTATGTCCACATCCAAGTGTCCTGTCAGACATCATACATACTGACAGGCCTCGGGAAAGCCGAAGGGGTCGGACGGGTAATGGCCAAGTCCTGCAGGCTAGAAGTAGTGGCATGGCTTCAACGTGCTCGTGCGTTGTGCCCTACTTCCCATGCATGCCACCGATTTAGGACAGAGGGATGCCTGGGAGAGTGCTGAGAGTGTCGGCCCAGGTAAAGGACTTGGGACAGGGAGAGGGAGGACAAGAAGGCATAAACCTAGTTGATTTCCAGAACAAAGAACCATCTACATACATTGGCTACTTATATAGGCTAATAAGTGAGATGTGGAACAGAGTGGCACAAGGAATGGAGAACAATAAGGTATGAAGAATCATGTGGAGGTATTGTCCACAATGATCAAGAATAGAACAAGGAATGTGGACAATAATAGAACAATAAAGTATGGCTGAGGACAAAAGAGTGAGTGAGAATAGAACAATGGGAGTGGCCAAACATAAAACAATAGGGCCACTGCCGAGTGGCAACAAGGAGTGAATGTCTCAAAGGTAAACAGACAAGGGGAAGGATAGGGAATGAAGGAATGACAAAGGATAGAGGGGGCAGGATGAGGAAAGTAAACCAAACAATGAGCCAAATATACCGGACCGAGGCCATGTACTGGCGAGGGATGCCTTGTCACTGGTGTATGGGACTAAAAGGCAAGGGTTGTTCGGTCGGTACTACCGAGTGAACCAGAGCTTGGTATCCGGGGCTTGACATGTCCATGCCACATGCATATCACTGGGTACATCGGTCTTGTCTTGGCACATCCACCACCCACACGCCCACTCCTCACCCCTCGGTCCGTCTCACCTCGGGACTTCCTATCCTTGTTCTATCCTTGGTCACAGCCCTTGTTTTATAGTTGGGCACTTCCTATTGTCCTATCCTTGGCCACATTTCTATTATCCCAGCCTTTATTGTTCTATCCCCATTTTACATTCCTTCATTCTAATTTTACTCATTGTGGACAATAACCACATGCTCTGCATACCTTATTGTTCCACATTCCTTATTCCACATGTCACTTCTTAACCTATATAAGTAGGACATGCATGTACATACTTCCTCATTCTGGGTATCAACTAGGCTTAGGCCCTTCTACCGTCTTCCCCTCTGTTAAGTCCTTGACTCAGGCTGGCATCATCAGCATCCTCCTGAGTACCTGTCTGTTGCAAATTGGTGCCACACATGGCAAGTAGGGTGCAACGCATGAGTATGTTGAAGCCAACACCACTACTCTTGGCCTGTAGGACTTGGCCATTGTCTGCCCGACCCCTCGGCAGTACTGAAGTTCATCAGTACCCAAAGCTTGACACATGACCCTTCTGTTTGGCTCTTTTTTGGAGTACATAGAGGCTGTAACTAATGTCTGGTTTCATTAAACTACTTATTGCCGAGAAGAGTGTGTGTAAGTGAAAAGTGATATTTGGTATTTTGATGGGTGGTGGTGCAGGTGAGAAAGTTTCACTGCCACACATTGATACCAAGATCACATCCCATGTTGGCAAAAGTGGTGAGTCTTCTGCAAAACCTCAACATCTCAAATAATCCAGCATATCGAGAAATTCCTACTCTCACTATGCTCATAAAAGGGATGCCCGAAATAGGTCATCTGGTTTATGAGGTTGAAAGGGAGCCCTTGGTAGCGACGATAAGGACCATTGTATCAGGACTCGTT
>QLPG01004145.1:0-14240 GCA_003314385.1 Gomphus sp. MG54
TCAGTAGCGCCTTCGGCGCTCCCTTCACTTGTATCGAGCACGTCGACTTCGCCGCTCCCAGTATCGGTCTTCCAGAACCCTCGTTCATACACACGGCGCATCCACTCTGTCCCTCGGAGGCACCAGTCCTCAGGGAGCACGCCACATCCGTGTGTAAGGCCCTTCGCGCCGAGCTCGAGCTCTGCATTCACAATACTGCGAGGGATCGTGTTGAAGAAATCGGCGAGATCGTCCCAGGGAACCGAACGTTCCAAAAGCGCAAGAATCGGCGCATGCTTGACAATTGTGCTGAGGAAAGTGAGGATGACAGTGATATAAGGGTTGAGCGACGGCTGGGCAAAGGCGTTGGACTTGCGCCAGGGATTGCGTAACGCATAAGACATTATGGTGAAGGTTAATTCGAGCGCAAGGTGAAATGAATGAGAGAGTTCAGGTGAATCCGCAGACAATATTTTGGGGATGACACCTTCGACATGCCGGTACTTGTCTTCTGAGTCATCCATGTCCACGTCCATCTTCTTTTCGTCGTCGGTGGTTTCCTTGATCCTCAGATCCTCAGTCCGGTTGACAACCGCCGTCACCCTTTTATCTGATGCAGTCGGGATACGGCCACCAAGAGATGTCTCGAGCGCCACGTTCCGTATTGCACCGTCAGTGCGTCCGTATTCAAGGACAGCACCGAGATTAATTAGTGCCATCATAACCCACTCACGCTCCTCGGCGCCCTCGAGCGCAAGACGCTCTAAAAAGCGTGCATGCGTTGGCGTAAAGTCGTCGAGTTGGATGTGGGTAAAGAGCATGCCATGCAGAAGGAGGAAGAGGTCAGAGGTGCGTGCGTCTGGCTGTATCCGCCGTCCCTGTGCTGCGGGTGTGAACATAGCAAGCACGGATTCCCGCGAAGTGGGAAACGGATTCAATGTTATCACACTATTACGAAAGGAGCATAAAAATCAGATACTTGGGACGGAAGGAGTCACTGACCTCTTTATAAAGTGATACACAGCTCGCATCTCTTCTCCATCCCCTTCCCGACTTACCACCGCCAGGTGATGATGTAGTCTCCCGAGACCTGGCGTGTCTTTTAAGCCTTGTGCGTACCAACCCCTCGCAGTTTTGCGCCAGGTTTCTCGTTCAGGCTCGACATCGAGTGCCAGGGCTGCGGCTACACCCACACTCGGACTGGGTGAGTCATCGATCCGAGCTTCTGGCCCCTCCGTAGATGGACAAAGCTTGGGTGGTCGCTCGGCAGTGCGTCCGCCAAACGGTGCACTTGCAACGTGTGCAGCGACCGCCATGCGATACCGTGCAAGGTCACCAAGAGCCTCGAGCCAGCCACCTCGATACTGATCGAGAATGGGGTTCTCAAGAAGACCGGCATAGAAGTTGTAAGCGTAATAAATAAGATCAGAAAGATGCTCAAGGGCAAGAGGGGAACTAAGGGAGGCACGACGCAAATGCTCGAGGATCCGGTGGAATCCATTGGTCCATAGGCGAGAGGGGATGTTGTAGGAGGTGGGGTAGCCATGGAAAGAAACTGGAACTTGAGGCGAAAGTGTAAGGGTGAGGAAATTATGCATGAGTTCCGCTAATCTGGAGAGGTGTCAGCGGCAAAAGTCAACGAAGAAGGAAAATTGCTTACTCCTTATGCTCTGCGATTAATCGTGCCCATGGATCGGGGGCCTCTGTGATTGGATGATCGCGCGACTGGACCACCACACGGGCAGGCTCTTCGGTGGGATCACCTTGTTTATCATCGAGAAGTTTCCGCTCTGCGTGAGAAATTTGGCGATAAAGCTTCTTCAGCTGGGCTACAACCGGGCTGTTTGGGTCTTCCTTATCTTTGCAAAACGGGGCAGAGGAGGAAGAGGAGGATGCGGACGTCAATGTAAATGCTGACGAGCCGAGGGACGGTGGGTAGGAAGATATCGAGGTTGAGGATGCGGATACGTAGTCTCCAGAAGACCTGTGGGAGGCAGCGGGCTTTTCTGCGGCTGGTTCGGTTGGTCTGGAGAGAACTGCAAAACGGACTGGGGGGTCACGCTTAGGGTCGAAGAGTCGCCGCGAGGTGGTGGGGTCGGGTCGCTGCTGGGTTCTGGCAACAATACCTTTCGGCGGGGAGCCAGAGGCCATGTCAGACATATCTTCTGGCTCATGAGTGCGGCGTGGGGGCACATAGTCAACGTTTGGGTTAAAAAGACGGGTCGAGGATGGCACATGCATGTTGCGAGAAAAGTCGGCTCGCGGGGGCGGCTTATCGCGGATAAAGTCGTTCTTGGGCTGCTGTTTCTCGCGGGAGGAATCCTGAGGCTTCGAAGCGACTGCTGGGGGGGGTCTATCTGCCTTTGGGCGGGGCCTTGTATCTCTGGGAAAGCGTGAGTGGGGAAACCAGCTAACGTGTCAGGATATGTACGTACGCAGCAGCCCTGCGTTGTAGTTGTACAAGTCGTGCGGCAAGGTCGGTCGATGGAGGATCCTTCCTCGACCGCTTGGTGAAGGTATCAGCCATGAAAGTTGTGAACTAGTCGGGTGGGAGCAACTACTGTGCATTCATCCCCAGCCTCACTCTTAGTCAGCCGCAGTCAAGGCCGCAGTATTAGCAGGTCACGTGCTTATCCGCAGTACGCGTCAATATCTAACTACATTATTATTTTTTTTCCAGCGCGTCACCACGCATGGTGCCCCCCAGTAACTAAAATGCTGCTCCGACGTAAGCATTTTATATTTAGTCATCCTATGGTGGAACTCACTCGCTCCCTGTGCAGAACGTGGAGGCGTCGCTCGCCAGCCACGTAACCACTCCCCGCAGCTCGTCTGGCCGGCCAAGTCGGCCTAAGGGGTTCAGCCCCGACCATTTCTTGAGTCTGCGCAGACATTAGTACTATTCCCGCGAAGTCCGCTTCAGCTTACAGTGCAGGTTCTTTGTCCAAGTATGCGGCTGTCATGCTGCGGCGGTCCCTCAGCTGCGCCGCTGCCGACATAGAAATATCCCATACCTCGTATAAATATGTCCTGGTGAAATTGTGTTTACCCGGATGGCCTGCGGCCCCAGTTCGCACGCCATGCTCCGTGCCATCTGCAGAACTGCGCTCTTCGATGTATTGTACGCAACCCACGCATGGTCCTGTTTACTCCGCATCATCCACGCCTGCGATTTACGTTGCCCGGGCGGCTCTTACCTTGTTTGTGATGCTCCCGCTCATTGATGCGATCAGGATGATGCTGCCCGGAAGCTTGAACCGCTCCATCTGCCTTCCTACTGCCTGCGCCGTGTACAGCACCCCATTCGTGTTGACGCTCATGACCTGCTAACTGTGTTAACCGCTGGTCTTTATCTTGTTGAAGCATTCACCTTCTGGAAATCTTCGGCCTCATACTCAAGCGCCGGTGCCCCGTGCAGTATCCCAGCTGCTGCGACCCCAACGTCCACCCGCCCTTCGCTGTCCCCAATTTTGGCGACCACATTCCACACCTTCTTCTGGTCCGTGACATCCACCCCGCCCTCCACATACTCAAGCTTTGCACCAGTCCCAAAGGCCTTCACATAGCTTTGCACGGCGCAGAACTCCTTTCCCGGTGTCGATGGAAGGTCCAGCGCATAAACACGTGCGCCCGCTTCCGCAAGCGCAAGCGCCATCTCCAACCCCAGTCCGCGGTTTGCTCCTGAGACTACGGCTACGCGTTCCTTCAGGGAAAAGCCTTCAAACACCTGCGGCTTTGCAGGGGTCGTCTGCCCACGCTTCGCTGCCTCGAGTGCAGCGGCTACACCTATTGGAGGTCTCTCTGACTGCGTGATGGCGCTAGCAGCAAACCCTCGTCGCAGCAGGGGAACCATCGCTGGGATCTGTCTAGTAACTGCTTTCGGGCGCAAATGTGCGGTTCGACGCAGGTGCTTCGTCATGCTCATGGTTGCGGGAGACCGCAAGCAGCTCATGTGACTGGGTAGTTCGGATCGAAGCCGAGAGCTGCTTGTACGTTTATTTCCTTTCTTGTTGTCCTCGCTAGCAATTCCCACTTCTTGTCTCACGCTGTCACCATACCGTGGGAATCTCGGTCCACGGTCCTTAAACTATTGCGCTTGCGCCTAATCTATTAAAGCCCTGCCTTTACGTAAGACGGCCGCCACAATGTTGACTGCGATCAGGAGATCGTGACCCGATTTCATGATCAATGAATTCTTCTAGGCCATCCTACCAGTTTTTTTGACCACAAGAACCCTTAAAATAATTTCAGCCTCAGGGACCACGAGCCAGGCTTGCATGCACCCTTGTGTGTTACAAAATATTACACTTGGTGCGTCCTGACAACCTTGGATAGATATAAGTCGGACTCGGGCTCATAGCCACAAACAACGATGTGCATACTGACTTGGCGTTAACGAAACAGACGAGAAGAAAGAAGCGAAGCATCGTCGATGTGCAGCTGCAGATGAAGATCCAAGCTTTTAGATGTGGCGTGTATAAACACGGTACTAAAATTACGAGTGTGCTGACATACATGCCACAGGCAAGAATAGCTTCAAGTTAGATTGCAAGGTACAAGGCGCTAGCTATTAGATCAAAGGTTCTGTATCAATTCATCTACTCCAGCTAATTTTACATACGCCTACTAATGCCTTACGACTCATCGGGGAAGACTGTTCCGTATACAACGCATCACCTGGTAAGCTGACGCACCAGTATACACCGCTGAAACGCTGGTGATTTCGTCTCAAGAGCGTTCCCCCCCTCCACCTATTTAAGTATCGTTTTGGCTGCCAGCACTGTCTGATTATACTGTCAAGACGATTACCCATCTAGACATGATGATAATGAGGCGTCGAAAAGGTTCCAGCCCTATGGCACCAAATTGAGACCCTGCTACTATTCTCTTCCCCCCTCTGCCTCCTTCGACCGTCCCACTCGCTGACGGCAAGCATCACACAGAGTTGGACTGACTCGGATTGGGTTTCGGGCTGGTAAGGTCATCACCTTGGTACAGCTTTGGTATTTGCAACCTGTGAGGTACCCTCATGCAAGCCATCATGAAAGAAGAAAGAAATTTTGTTAGCAGTGAGTATCCCGATTGTTCAGGACACTCGTCAGTGCTTGGTAGGATTGATGAACGTGCTGTACCAAAGGGGTGCAGATGCCTCTGACTGAATATACAATTGCCCTTCAGACAATCTTGACGACGTGTCGACATGGACACAAAATGACCACAAGGGATATGAAACCTTCCGTCAACAATCTTCTCTCAGACAGTCAACGTTAACCCTGAATATGTATACTATAGCGTCTCACACTTTGGCACATCTTGGAAAGCCTAATCAACAGTAATCTGCCACAGGAGGACTGACGGACCCACGCTGAAGAGTGGGAAGTGGAGAGAGTTGGTATAGACCATCTGCTGCCTCAAGGGTGATTGATTTTAAATCGAGAAATTAACTGGGGCCTCATGGACAGTACGTGGACTCGAGTTGTCGGCCGTTGGCGTAAGGCGAGGAGTTTACGTCTTGAACGGCAACTTCTTTACTTGAACAGAGCCCAATCACTGATGCTCCTATCAGCCGAATCACACCCACTCCAAATAGCATTGGATATGACGTTTCTGATATAGCCCCAAAGCTCGCGAGGACAGAGTGCCACAAGCTAGGCAGCCCGCGAAGACAGAGTGCCACAAGCTAGGCAGCCCGCGAAGACAGAGTCTCACAAGCTAGGCAGCCCGTGATTAATCTGCAAGATAATCCTCATGCAGTTGGCCCCAAGGTTTGGTTTAACACTGTAAGGCGTGACAACATACGTTGCAGATCATTGCCCCCATCGAGAACCAGCATGGAGGGGGGGACAAATACCGGCAACATTTATACTATCTTGCCGTGACTTTGGCACCATCGGATAACATGACCCTTTGCATGCTTAGTTTGATAAAAAGATCATTTGATCCCGACATATGAACTGGCAGGTGAAAACCCTGCACAATAATTAAATGCAAATTGACGGGAAAATGCGTACCAATTTCATCATCCCAATTAGGACCCGGTTCTTTCAACTTTAAAACCTCCAGCTCCCCGATACTTGGATGAGCAGTACAGTGGCCCATTGCACAACTCGGATCGGTGTCGGGTCACATGATACGAGAAAAGCCCCAGCCAACACTAGTGACGATAGACTGAAACACTTATTTTCTCAATATTGATTTCGTCGGAAGCATTTCAGGGGTAGCTCGCCGATTAACGTAGATAGGTGCGTGGCTAAAAACAAGCTTTCCAGTCAGTGGGACCAGTCACTCACTTGGATTGCCATTTAGTGCGTCCTGAATTCCTTCCTAAACCACCGATTAATCCTCGTCCTTACGAGCTCCCACCCCTTTTCAGCATCACTAAATATGTTACGTTTCGACGCTGCTTCTCTGACCGTTGATAGGGTGCTATCATTATTTAAAATAATAAGACCTCGGTGATTTGAGATTGTTAACTCTGTGGCCGTGCCAATGGGATCGGGGTGTAACTGATCGGGGCCCGGGTCTCGCAATGCGGTTCTCGCTGAAGCTCTTGCGCGTGCGTATACTCTTGATCTCCGCCTCTAATTCCAGCCTGAAGAGGAGAATTTGAAGTAGCGGTGCAATATGCTGGACGGCAGTAAACATGTGCTTGGTACCTATATGTGACAAATGCAAAAGAGGTCTTGGCAACCATAGAGGATATCAATGCAGTGACTCGCGCTTCTGCAGACAATGGGAAGGAACCAAGCTGTCGAGCACGAAGAGGGGGCAATTTGATCAGAACGTAAAATGACCAGAGTGTTCAAGAAATTCATCTGTTGACAATGATAGGTCATAGATGTGCACAGCGCTATTGTTTTTTGATCATACCCTGGCAGAGGACGGCGGATGACACGGGTTATGAACATTTTAAGTAGGTAAAAGAATCGCATATTACATACCGGTGGTTGGGCCGGTCGAGACAGGAACTCCCGTCTAACACGTATGCCCGTCATATATAGAGAGAGTTTGCACAAAGATTCCAAGGGAGCTGGATACAACCTTTTATAATTCAAATTGACAAACCCTAAACAATCAGAGAAATCGGGGGCCGGATATGTATATATTATTCCTGCTTGGTAGTCACCCCCTGAACCAGTGTGGACTTTGACACCAGACAACTGCTGGCAGAGAACTCGTTGAGATAATAAAGCGGGTCGCGGCTCGAGCATCAATTGTCAATGATCTATTCTGCAAGGGATGCCAGTAAATCTATTTTTCTTCTTCTTCCTCTTTCTTTTTCTCTTACACTCTGTGTATGGGAATCGGGGTGTCGGGACTCTCCAACGGCCGGGGAACTCTGAAAGGACCGGTATGTTTCCCTAACATTGCCCACAAAATTCCCAGGGTACCTGCCTCGAAAGCGCTAGAGTCAGGTGAACCGTACCCCCATGTGCTAGACACTTGGCGTTATTCGCTCCAAGCCTTGAAGCCTGAAGCCTAGAGAGTATAGCAATGAGTACCTCACATGATAGGCCTTAATTTTCTGTCTGCCCTTAATCAACGATTTATGACACTCGAGATCTCGAGGTCATATGGCCGTGCCCAGAACGTTGAACAACATCATATTCGTCTCTAAATTCTATTATACGGAGCGGGAGATCTAGGAATGCGTCATGAGAAGCAGGAGTTCATAGAGTTGCCTGAGGGGTTCAATTTGGGAGCGGAGAACTCGTAAACGCTAATCTTGCGACAACCATCAACCCGGGTGCGGAAACAACATTGAATTCAGGGATATATACATATTTACGGTAACATATAGTAGTGGCCACCGGATGTGAGTTGGATGAACTTCAGCTGTCGAGCCACTCGTGCAATGTGAATTTTTGACTTGGGAAAAGTTTTCCAGACATTATCAGGATATGTGTTTGCCTTAATTAGCGGAACATTGCAGAAGTAGTGAAAGAACCAGTAGACCTTCATCCCCCCGTTCATCGGAGTTTTCTGAGTTTCGTCGGAGATGCGGGGATTGGAACGAAACCAAAATGCCATCTGAAGTCCTTGCCGAAGAGTTTGAGGTTGCATTTTCCTGATATATCTGCATACGGTTTCACCATCTCACTATTATTAGGTGCTTGACTCAATCTACCCCTCAGAACTGACCAGTCAGTCCTTAATTTATGTCACATCCTTCCAAGCTGAGATAGCATGGGAAGAGTTGTCCGACAAGGATGTCGAGATTGTTATCGAGCCGGACGAACAAATCAGTGGAGAAGATGATCGTGCGTCTCATCGTTCTTAATCACATTCTTGCACTCAAGAGACACACTCCAGTGAGACTATTGCTGAATGTTACATACCCAGATGCCTATCCGGATGTTTTACCAGAATTATCACTGAATGTCCTTGACGGTGCATTAGATGATCAAGAATCTGGGGACTTGATGTCAGAGTTGACTGCAATTGGCAAAGAGAATATTGGCATGGCTATGACATTTACCCTAATATCACACCTCCGTGAAAAACTATCATCCTTACTTCTGTCCCGGCTGGAACGCAAGCGAAGAGAGGCGACAGAACAGGAGCGCCTTGAACTCGAGGTACCGTTATTTCCTAATAGCTCTAATCATATACTCGAACGTAATTTCCAGGCCGAGGAGGCTCGCACACGAGGAACACCAGTAACTCCTGACGCATTCCTTTCTTGGAAATCAAAATTCGACAAGGAAATGACAGCTCGTAGAACGATCGAACAAGAGGAACGTCTCAAAGGCCTGCCCGGAAAAGAGCGTGACGAACTCCGTAAAGTCAGCACAAGGCTCACTGGTTCGCGCACATCTCTCTCGGCCCGCCCTTAGATTATGTCTCAATATGTCATTCTAGGTCGACAGCTCTTCGAACGTGATCGGAATTTGGCTACATCGGATGCGACATTGATTGAGGAAGGCACGATCTCCATCGATATATCACAATACGACCGCACAGTCAATGAGCCGGAAGCGGAAGAACACGAGGGCTTGCAGTTCAGCGACAGTGATTAACAGAAATATCTTTCAGAGGCTTCGATTTGGCGGTTTTGGAATCACGCCTGTCAATGATGGTTGCATCAAAGCCTTAATGACACGGAAGTGTGAATGACTGATCTCGTTTGCCCACGAAGGGGTAATCTCCGAGACTAGACCCAATCGTTTGTATTAAAAAATATACATTTTAGTATGAATCGTTAATAATTCGATTCTACGTGCTCTATATTCCGGTCCAGTGCATCTATGGTACACGTTTATACACCTGAAGAAAACAAGACGATAGGCCTCCAAGATGAAATTCTAACTGAGGTCTAATAGCGGAGCTCCGTGTGGCATCTCGACATCGCTCGGCTTCTCCTCGTGTATAAGAGGGTCGCCCGACGGGGTAGTTCCGTTTACAAGTATGGGACTCGGAGGATTGTCTGGTATAGGGGTGGAGCCGGATCGATGAGGTGTCCGACCCATGGACGCAGGGGTTATACCACCGTCATTTGGACTCGCAACTAGTTGATTAGGTAGTTCGTTGAAGTCAGTCGGAGCCTCAGCGTATATATCTCTGTATACAGGCGGTAACGAGGGATGGGTAATCTGCTGACCACATGAGACGGTGGTTGTGAGCAGGGAAACATTTGCATGATCTTACATCTGTGACGGGGCGTAAGTAAGCATCTTTCTCGTCTTGTGTGGTATGGGCTGTATAGAAATTTAACATTATGGCTATGGTGACTGAGTGGCAACGCGGTGGTCAGCAAAAATACACAAGAGAACAGGAAGTGCATACTAGCGACAGCCTCCATATCGGGCTCCGAAAGTTGAAAGAAACCTTGAGCAAAATTCGCTGACGGTGGAGAACGTGGATGTGTATGAGGAGGGGTGGGTAGCGAGGCTGATGATCGAGAATATATTCGTTCATCAAGAGATGCAGAATTGGAACCTTCCTCCAATCTCTGTGCAAGTATAAAACATGCAGTGGCAATTATGTGCGGAGGTTGTAATATGCAGAGTGGTGTTCGAAGACTAATAGTTTGGAAGACCGTTTAAGAGGGGAAAAAAAACACTTGGACAAGAATCGCAGACTAACGAATCATTAACGAGAGTCCATGCATATTGTTCCAGCATTTCACCAGCGTTGAACGCGTCTAGGAGATCGATGAGTTGCGCTTGGGGGTGTTCAACAATGAAGTCAAAGCAAAGTGAATCAATGAGGATTTCCTCAGTGGCCAGGATGTTCTTTTGCCAACGCTTGATCTCCTAATCCGAACTATGAGTCAAGTAGAGCAACTTTGATTCTGACACGCCAACGAACTGGGGAGTTTTCATCCGTCCCACCAGTCGCTTTGGAATAACAGACATAGGATACATCCCACACCTTCCGCGAGTTCTCTTCGGTCTTGGCGGCGAGAAAAACACTTGCTGCAGCGACTTCCTATGTCACACACACCGTTATGTCGTGGCTTATGGTGGCCATGTGCAACGCACCTGACGGGGATAATCTTCCAAGGAGTATCGCATATAAAACCGATGGAAGTACTGGGCTGCGGCGCAAAAGACTGCATTGGAGCTAATGGCAGCGGGTTAGACAGACAAGCTGGGCAAACATCTTGCAGGGATTGACCCACAGACCGAGCTGCGCTGCCACTCGAAACAGAAATTCGATACCCTTAGCACGCTCTCGCAGTTCTATTTCCAAAGGTTTACCAGAAGTTTCCTGGCTTGGAGTGTTAGCAAGGGCAGAAATTGGGAAGAGCCACTGCGAGTCCATGAAGATGCACTAGAGGCATTGGTAAGCAGAACCGGTAATCCGGCTCAGGCCGCCCTTATTACAGCTCGCTCCTTTCAGGCAGTGTCATTTCTCTATATAAAACTTCAACAGGGTCTTTATAAATTCAAACTATTCAATAATTAGAATTCATTCTAAATTAGCTAGCGTTCCGATTCTTCGAATCCGAAGTGCCTCCACCTAATTTCATGTCCTAAACATATACCTCCAGAAACACAGTACATCTAGGAACTAACCCTATTCCTGGATATGAATCAAGTGCCACCTTCTCATTGAGAGTGAATGACTTGGTGAAATCTTCCGCTTGGCATTCTGGGCACGCGGGCCTCTCTGATAATTAGATGGGACTTGTCCCGCTTGTGGACTCGCAATTCTCAGGCAACGGGTTACGTATCCCCGCTGGCTCTATGGCACTGGTTCACTATTGCCGCCTGGATATGAAATCTCTCTCTGCAGTGCACCAGGTTTCCTGGCCTCGTGCTGTGGCACTCTGGCGGTGCAATCGAACTACCAAAAGCCGGGGTTCCTTCCTTAGTTGGGCTCGCGGGAGGTTCCAAAGCTGTGTTACTCCGCAGGTAATATTTGGTAATACCCGCCCTCCCACTATGAGGTGTTCGATTTCGGTTCCCACACGTGGACCTTTGGCCCGACCGCGTCGGAACGACCTGTGCAGGACCACATTGCATGTTCAATGTCGCAATCCTATCTTCGGAGATGTGTCAAACAAAGGATCGAAGCCTTAACTTTGTTTTCGTCATAGCCACTGGCACTACAATCGTTCAGGCGTTAATCATTATCATATTCAAGTTGTGAACGCTGAAGAAAGATCTCCTCTACAGCGAAGTACAAACTAACGTCGTCTACGAGAGCTCCCCTCTGCCTCGACACAGCTAGGACACTTGCTCTTAATATGGGGCCCTTGGGATTGGAAAACTTGGTCAATTGAATGACGAGTGGACAGATCGGTATCATACCATATTGCTGAGGAAATTGGCGGCTGTTATGGCATGAGAATGTGAAGAGGATAAGTAGAATTGGAAACCTCACTATTGCCAGCACGTCCTCTTGCAGTCCGTGCATTCCTGGGGGTGAGTCGTAGAGAATTTGCACCAACGGTTGTCGCACTGGATCTGAAGGGACGGTTAACCAAGGCCATTGGGAAGGCCCGGTAGCACATACCAATTCTTCAGGCTGAGAAAGCGCATACATCAATGCGAGGTGTGTGGTGAGTAGACATTGCATACCAGATTATAAGTGTGACCACAAGTATAATAATTGCAGACTCTGGAAAAATGGTGTCAACAGAGGAAATCAAGGACACGCGCTGCTGACTGCAACGGCACGAAGGATATACCTTCGAAAGCAGCACATTGTAGTTGTTGATTGTGAAGTTGTAGGATTAAACAGTAGGAGGTGGTTCGAGAGGCAGTGGCTTGTTTGAGACTTGAATCGGAAGAGCAGAGTGCTCTTTATATGTTTTGGGGATGAGGGCTGTGATTTAAACTTTACGAGACTAGTGAAGATATGGTCGACTCCGCATACTGAATAGAGCTCGAGAGCAGCTCAGGGACGACAGGTTAAGTTCGGCAGTGTCAAACCGAGGAATTAAGTTGGCGTGAGAGTGAATAGGATGAGATGAAGAAGATTGCTAGAATGGGGAAGCGATGGAAGAGAACCGAAATGTAACGTCATGAGGTCAGCGTGCTGATTGCTAGATCTGTTGCATACCGGACATGTTCCTAATTGTAAAAAATGCAATATGGCGAGTTCCTATGTTGAATTACAGGATCTACGGCACGATAGAGTATGTCAAGAAATGAGGGGCAGCGCAGGGGCAGCCATCCATATGTTCGATACGTTTGCATTCAGCAGGTGTCCGTGCATCCCGCGGGATCCAGCATGGATCAAGGGCTGGGAGCGCTCCCGAGAATTGGCTTGAAATTGTCGACCAAATTTGCCAACATGCGAATTGATAGCTGTGCGTGAATTGGCTCACTGACCGCGATGGAGGGATCGGAGCCGCTCCGGGTCCCGAATGCTTCCGCGATCTGGCTGACTGCATCACTTGCAGCACCATACGACTTTATTCTTCTTGCCACGTCCTGCTTCGCGTGCCACCGGATTACCGTCGCGTTGCTGCATTTCTGATGCAGCCGGGGCCAAACATGGGCAAAATGTTTATGCAGGACAAGGTGAGCGGTGTGCCGCGATGGGTGACGTCCTTTTTCCGTTGACAAAAGCCAATTCTAGGCCAAATTGCTCAAGCTAGCGAATACGATCGCATCGGGGAAGGAGTGTGACATTAGACAGAAGATTGACAGAAGCAAGGCCTCCACGTCGTATATTGATGTCCCTTCACAACAAAGTGCCGGCAACCGTCCCAAAAAGGGTGGCATTACCCCCACTTCGGAAAGACTGGTGCGTGATCATCTATTCCCACTTTCTCTTCCACTCCTAACATTAATATAACCAAATGCAGCGTGCCGCCAAAAATCTCCTTGCAGCTCGGAAATCCAAGCAAAAACGAGACAAGGCCAGGGCACGCAAACGCGAGGGACATCAAGATCCCGGTCCCACCGGAAATTCGTTCCTCGACAACGATCCCCCAGCAACCCGCAAACGAGTCTCGTTTGCTGACTGAATGACACATGACCATGCAATTCACACTGCCGTATTTCCAGTGCTCGCTCATCGGAAAATAAATGGCTGCAGTCAGCCTTGTGTGTTTCACGATCCCGTCTGACGTGTGGAGCTCGATCCTCGCCCCCAGCACGCTCCGCATCGGGTGGATGCCTTTTACGCTCTTAGTTGCCGTCGGAAGCGAATGATTTGAACTCAAACTCACCGATTCGGAAGTCGCGCTTACTTTTAACCTTTATTCTTTTCAATTAGCTTCCCACCATCGGGGCCTTGTCCATGCGCCCGGCTTGAAGGGAAGTCCGAATTTGTCAGATACAAGCAGTGATGTGCACAACCTGTATTCTCGTCAAGCGCCTACCAGATCCCTCTAAGCGCTGCATAATTATAATAATGCACTCATTAGGTCAAGGCTTTCAGCCGTGTCACGGAAGAGCAATGTCCCGCGACAAGCCATTTATTACTTCTAGCGAGCCGAGCAATCTCATCTTCCTCCTCGTCCCCTGCTAAGTCACCCAGCAAACATGCCCACCAGATACTGACTAACTCCCTCAGGCGTCAGAATGCCCACATCGGAGAAGACCAGAGTGATCAAATCGGGTCTAATTGAAAGTCAACCCTGAGCGGATGATGCATTTTAGAGATCGCCTACTTGGTGTAATCGACTTCAGGGTTGCGTCTCAGCTGCTCCTCAGTCAACACAGACTTGATAGCTAAGGCACTGTTTGTACTTGCAACCGCCCGAGACAGGGCAGCCGCGGGAGTGTCGTTCACCATGGCTCCAGTCGCCTGAATGGCGCTCGGTTGCAATATATTCGCATTCACAGGAAACGCAAGTA
>QLPG01004146.1:0-18907 GCA_003314385.1 Gomphus sp. MG54
AGTGTACAACTATGGTATTAAAGAGCTCATCTCTTTGTTCGGACAATCTTACTGATTAATGTGACAGTATTGTGCTTTATCGTTCTTCCATGTAATATGAGCAACTATGACTCCGCTGGTAACACAGTAGCAAATCATCTTGTGCTATGAGGACGTTTCACAAATGCATCAGAAACGGAACGCTTCTTGCTGCTTAGAACAAGATATTATTTTATGAACTTGTGTGTGTGCACCAGATGCGATTAAACCGCAATATATTGATGAAGTTCTGAAAATTGATTGTGTTCCCCTAAGAGCAGAAAGTATGTGATGTTTAGGTGCGCACAAATACGATTTTTCCCATTCGCTAGTCTCCTGATGTACTGACGCCGGCATCGCCTCCGCCTGCGGACCTCACCAGCACACGTGGGGTCGACGCATTGTTCTTCCACCAACACCTCACGCAGCTACCAAGCAGAATTATGGTACTAACGTCTCATTCCCATCCTCAGTCCACGTCTTCGTCTGGGGGCGTAACCCTTGACTGGAGGCAGGTCGACATCCGTAAGCGTGCTTATTGAGCGATAAGCCAGACCTCGCAGAGCTGAACACAAGGGTTCTGTTACAGATGCAAATGGAGATGTGAAAATACCAATTGTCAACAAAACAACAATTATCAACGGTAGGTGTGGCTATCCCTTCCAGCCTTTATCCCCGTCTTCACATCTGTTAGACCTTCCGCACGATCCTTTGGCGCTGCTCAAACCCGCAGAGCGAGCCTCTTATGACACCCGCTATGGTGCCGAAGGCGACGAACCCCACGGGTGCATGGGGGACACCCGTGTGCAGATCTTGGCCGATATCGAGGCTTGGGCACACGATCCTTCCGCTCCACCGGTCTACTGGCTCACTGGGTTCCTAGGAACAGGCAAAACAACCATTTCTCACACCCTGTGCCAGCGTTTGGACATGCAGGAGAAGCTTGGAGCGAGCTTCTTCTGTTCTCGCTCTGCGTTGAGCGAGCCATCCCGGATTATCCCTACGATCGCTACGATGCTTGCTAGATGTAACTCTAAAATTCAATCAGCAATATGCGAGGTTCTTGCGAAAAAACCGGATGTGGCCAATCTCAACTCTGTACATGACCAGTTCAACTACCTGATCGTCAACCCGGTGAAGCACGCCCTTGAAAACCAAATGGACAGAGGTTACATTATTGTGATCGATGGGATCGATGAGTGTTCCACCTCCGTGAAATGGATAGTATCCTTGATCAAAACCATCCTCAACGTTGATACGGACTTGCCCCTCAAGTTCTTCATCGCAAGTCGACCAGAGGAGTGGATCGTGGCAGCTTTTAATCATGGTGATGCTGCACGCCGACACAAAACATTGACTCTTCACGAGGTGGTCAAAGGTGATGTACAACAAGATATTCAGACTTATCTTAGATCGTCATTGTCTGAGATCGCGACATCTCGCGGATATTCTCAGCCTGGCTGTCCTTGGCCGAATGAACTCGAGATCGAGGATCTTCTTCAAAAGTCAAATGGATTATTCATATTTGCTGCAACTGCCATGCGATATATAGGCCAGAGAGGTGCAAATGCTATGCAGCGGCTAACCCAGTTGACACGTTCGGCGCTCCGTCTCCCGTCCCTCGACGGTTTCTACAATTTGATTATGAAAGAGGCATTTCATGATGATCTCACCCAAGAGGAGAAGTCGGCCAGACACGACGTACTTGCGGCTGTTGTCCTTCTCCAGACTCCGCTCTCCATGACTGGCATTGCCTCCTTGTTGACTACCGAGGCTAGACATGCTCTATCTCCATTTATCTCTGTTATTCATCTTCCGTCTACCAACCATGATCACATCAACATTTTTCACGCTTCGTTCCGTGAGTTTATCGTTGATCCAGAGCGCTGCCAAGCACACAGCGTAGATTCTACAAGAGGTCATGAAATGCTCACCATCAAGTGCTTTCAGCATTTGAATAACAATCTTCAACGTAACATTTGTAATTTGCCTGAGGATGGAATAAGAACACTCCCCCATGACATCAAAGATTTGGGCGTGATTTCAACGGCCCTCCGATACTCGTGCATGCATTGGGCATTTCATCTCCTAGAAGCGGCTTCGAGAGCACCTTTGCCGATACTCAACTGTCTTTCTGAATTCACCGATCAGCATCTATTGCACTGGTTCGAGTGCCTGAGTGCAATTGGCGAGCTGGAATCTGGTGTCAAGTCTCTTGGCAATGCCAAGGAAGCCACACTGGTGAATGCATAATGTGGAGAAGAGTACCAGCTGACCACTTGGACAGAAATACCCGATGAGTTACAACATGTATGCGTTGCTGTTCGATGACGCTCGTCGATGCCTCCAAATGGGATCTGAGGCCATCAGCCATCACTGCCTCAACACGTATCGCTCGGCCTTTACCTGGATTCCTAAACGGTCCCTACTACGGCAGAAATATGCAACATCGTTCTGTGACGTACCTGGAGCTATAGTCCTAGTGGGCCTTGCGGATGAATGGGAGCGGACATCAGAGCATGTCATGCGACACCGTGGACGTGTAAACTCTGTCATGTTCTCTAGCGACGGCAGCCGAGTTCTGTCTGGGTCAGATCACAAGTCGGTCCGTATCTGGAATTCAGATACTGGCGAGATGGAGCGCATGCTGGAGGGGCATTTGGATGCGGTGTCGTGCGTCGCGTTCTCCCCTGATGGCACACAGGTCGTATCTGGTTCGCGCGACAAGTCGGTACGTATCTGGGACGCAACTGCGGGAGAGGCGATGGGCATATATGAGGGTCATTCGGATGCGGTTCTGTCTGTGGGTTTCTCCCCTGATGGGACGCGTCTCGTGTCTGGCTCGAGGAAGTCTATCAAAATCTGGAGTGCGAGTTCCAGGGAGACAGAACTGGAGCTAGAGGGGCATTCTGATTGGGTGAAATCTGTCGCTTTCTCACCTGATGGCAAACGTGTCGCATCTGGGTCAGAAGATATGACAGTGCGTATCTGGGATGCAACGAGGGGAGAAATGGAGCACGTACTGGAGGGGCATTCAGAATTTGTGAATTCCGTCGCTTTCTCGCTTGACGGGTTACGCGTGGCGTCCGGCTCATATGACCTTTCAGTCCAAATCTGGAATGCTACCAACGGGGAGGCAGAGCGTAGACTGCATATTTCGAGTCCGGTGGAGTCCGTTTCCTTCTCGCCTGAAGTGACCCGAATTGTGGCTGGTTTGTTCGACTGCGAGATCGAGATCTGGCATGCGAGGACGAAAGAGAGAGAGCATGTGCTGAAGGGACATTCAGGTGCGGTGACGTCTGTTGCATTCTCCCCTGACGGGGAACGCATCGTCTCTGGCGCTTTGGACAGCTCAGTCCGGATTTGGAATCTGACTAGCAGAAAATCGGAGCCTGAATCAGGCACACTATCAAGTCACAGGAGACGCAGGATGTCAAGCTTAGGTCATGTTTGGCATGTGATTCGGGGGAAGAGAGAGCGTGAGCTGACAGGACATTCAGATTGGGTGTTGTCAGTGGCATTCTTGGCCGATGGAACGCGGGTTGTGTCTGGGTCATCGGATCGCTCGATCCGGATATGGAATGCCAACACTGGGGAGATAGAGCATGCGCTGAAGGGACAATCGGTGACCAGCGTGTCCTTCTCGCCTGATGGAAAACATATCGCGTCTGGCTCGGCGGACCAATCAGTGCGGATCTGGAATGTGGCAACCGGAAAGTTAAAGCGGGAAATGATCGGTCATTTAGATCGGGTGGAGTGTGTTGCATTTTCACGTGATGGCAATCGTGTGGTCTCTGGTTCTGGCGACAAGTCCGTCCGAATTTGGAATGCCACCACAGGGAAGATTGAGAACATACTCGAGGGACATTCAGATGAGGTGAGGTGTGTCTCTGCCGATGGCGCACATGTTGTGTCTGGCTCGCGCGACCATTCTGTCCGGATATGGAGTGCCACTACCGGGATGGCAGAGCATGTACTGAAGGGACATTCCCATTGGGTGACATCCGTTGCCATCTCATCTGATGGAACACGAGTCATCTCTGGGTCCTACGACGACACAGTTCGTATCTGGGACATCATCACTGGTGAACAATTAGATTCATTTACAAGATTCGCTTCTATCGCCTTGCCTGACGGAAGCCAAGTCACGCATATCTTCCCAGGCACATTTCAACTCGTTGCTTCAGGGGAGCATCAGGTGTCTCTATCTTGGGATAAGGACTGGATCCTTCCTGACCCTCCAGTTGAGCCTTGCTCTTTTCCGTCAGAATTTCGCGGCTTCAGGACACATGCATTCTCTGCCTCCAAAGCATTCTTTGGATATCTGTCGGGTCTTGTTGTTATTGTAGATTTTAATTCTGTAACCTCCTCTCAACTTCGCTTGTAAGCATACATATTACGAAATAAAAATGAAACAAGTACCTCACACAATAATTTGCCTGTCAAGCATGAATGGGAACTGACCATAGTTTTGAAATCTAGACATTTTGACCAAATTACCTATATCAGGACACAGGGCTGAAGGACTTGGTCTTCTTGCTTTCAAATAAAATTAAGTATGTATCTGACAGCCGGCCTATCGAGATCGTGGCTTAACTCAGTCAATACGGTCATTCTAGCACTCTCAATTCCTTCGATAGACACTTTGCTGAAAGGTTCATGGTGTGAAACTATACCCTTTTTTTAGTAACACGCGAACGCTTTGATGCACTCCCTGCACCTGGAATCTGCATTAAGGGCACTGTCACCCAGTTTAGACAATCATTCCCATAGGCACAATCCAGCAACTTGGTTGGGCCTCGTGGTCCGCAGCACAGACCCCCATTGTAGGTGGTCATCTGCACAGCGGCGAAAGTTTGTAAACAACGCCATGGATCTGGTAACACAGATATTAGTAATTGGATTTTTGACAATTATATAACACAGCAAGCAGACCGTCGTTTCAGTGAGTCAATACAATATCTCTAGGATCCATATTCCTTCGATCTATATTTTTCCCCACAGTTGATGGTGTGAAATTCTACCCTTTTTTAGTAACAAGCGAAGGCTTTGTCGCGCTCCCTGTACCGGGAATCAGGCATCAGGGACAACTGCCACCCACTTTAGGATCTCATTCATTCCCATTGGCACAATCCGGCTGCTTGGTTATGCTTCGTGGTCCGCAGCACCGACGCCCTTAGTATTTGCTAATGATCCCCAATTTGGACTAGACACCGTCCGTCTAAGCACCAAGTAAATATCAGCTTCTTATTTAACTTGATCTATCTACTTAAATGACCACTGCCACTGAATCCATGATTCGATGCATTCGACCTACTCTCTCCCCTTTAAGCCGGGCATTTCCTATCTGTGCATATCCGCTAGGATTTCGCTGGCCTCCACTGGCCGAATTCCTTTAAGTTCCTATACTAAAAAATCATATTCAACCCCGGTGGATAGGATCCAGTTCAGCACCTTAGGGAGTGAGATAAGCTCATCACGAATGAAATTTTCAAAAAAGCAACTCATATGTGTTCAAAATCAATGTTCTACCCTGCTGTAAACTTCATGGGATATTTCATACATACTCCCTCTTCTTCCGTCAACCGCAATATGTTCTACCTCGTTCCTTGTCAAAACGTTCGCAGAGGCCCTAGAGTACCAAGTGAGACTATTCATTTGTACAAGGAACTAGGCGGCAGAGAGCTCTTGATGAGGTGGAAAATCGAGGACGGCGGACCAACCAGCTGGTAACCCAGGTATCTTTCTAATTGGCATTGATGCTTCATTCCACATGTTGTATTATTTTCCAGCCTCTTGATCCAGAGTGCTTGGCCAGGATGACTTGTCCACTTATTAAGCCTTGATGTTATTGGACCGATAGCGGGGTCCATGTCCATATTTCTCCAGGATAGGGAGATTGAGCTCTGGGAGGGGAAGAGAATCGTGGATTCCTTGTCCAAGGAAGGGTATACGCTAAATCATGAGTGGCGTTAAAATGCACATTTAGACCCTCCTGACATTTGAGGAAAAGTACCGACACACCATAACTTCTGACACTGTGCAGAAGCACCGCAAGCTGGACCCACGGTCCCTTGTTCGGATCTGCCGCCGGCTTGCTGCATTTCTTTGGGACGAAGATCGGTATGGTATTCTTGGGAGATCGCTAATGACCGAGTTTCTTCCTGCGATGGAGAATATTAGTCTTGACAAGTTGTTTTCGGATGTAGCATTGTGAAGAGAACGCTGCTGATGTGTATCCGTTTAATCAGTATTCAGTTCTATTGGTTTTGAACCTTTTACACTTCGGTATACCCCTCAAGGGCCTGGCACTGATACAGGAATATTATTTTCCCTGGAAGCTAGTGATCCATACGACATGACCAAGTCGATCCTCATCCTAAAACTTGATACAGCCCTGGAGGAGGAAAGGGTGGTGTCCTATGTTCCTCACATGGACTACTTTTACGATAATAGTCTTCAGACGGGCCTCATTCGGGACATTGCTGTAGATCCGAAAGAGTGCTTGTTCTTGTTGGGTAATCAGGTTTGTGTAGTTACCTTGAGTCAGATGAATGTGCATGTCTAATTTCCGATCTAAGGGGCTGGAAAGAACAAGGTTATTTTTCGTATTTGCCAGGCGTTTCGTTTTCGATTCTTTTACCCTTCTATGCCGTTAACATCACTTATAGTTCCTTGGCAGCCCGAAAGAATATGTTCAGCTCGATCGGTGAAATAAATGATTAGTGTAAAATTGCTTCTAAAATCTTATCCATCTATCAATGACACAACCGCCAACCATCTAATGATTAAAATACACCTAGAGGATGGTACGATCAAACACGGCGGGAGGATAATGTCGTGGTTCATCCCAACTTCCAATTTACCATGTTGACTGATCTCCCAGGCTATCATATGTGTGCACTCACGATAGGTTGCGAGTTGCTAGTAATATACTGCCTTTATAATTCCTGGAGAACCATTGTGTTCAAGTATTTGGAGAAAACTTCAGCTGGTGAGTTTTATTTATTTTAGAAGAATTTATGGCTCAGAAATTGGGTGCTTTCTTGTTTCTGACTTTCCGCGAGCAAGTTGGGTTCAAATCGGGATATACAATCCAGGAGGCAGTTATTGGCTCAGCCGGCACCCAACATGGACAATGATTTCATCAGACGTCATGTCGCCGCCTTTCATGATTTGCGCCGCGGATATGACCACAATGAATTTTTTCATCCGTATTCACTACAAGGTGATGTTTCTTTGCACTACATTTGTGATTCACACAATGGTTGATGATTTGTGCCTTTCAGAGTTGATAAATCTTGTCCACCACATGCGGACCTACCAGGACTCTCTGGAAACCAGGCTACACAACGTATTTGATTTTGACGGATATAAGCCAGAGACTGTGAATGTGCTCTAGCAAACATTAGAACACAATGGGTGTGTCTTTCGTCGCTAATATCTCATCTCCGCTACTGTTGATCCGACTCTGAATATTTGTTCAAGCTTCAAAGTGCGACGAGTAGGTCTCGACGCTGTGCGTAAGGACATGTGGAAAATAAAAAACTTTGTGTTTAAACTATCTGGATGGACTGATATCTCTGCACCCAAGTATGGAAAAGAAGAACCTAAGAAGGAGGAACACACTTGGGGAAATCCTTGTGTGAATGAAAAATTGCGGTTATTTATTACGCACAAGGGTGGTTCTGCAATAAAATCGCCTGCCGTCCTGATAATAGACAATGGATCCCAAGCATTGATTCATGAATTTCCTACCAGGCCTACGTGACAATAAGCTCGGTGTGAAATTATATCGTGATATGTCGATGTATGCTGGGTGGTTTCTCTGTTGACTCAACGAGAAGCCAGGAGAACACAACAATCAATGTTAAACCGCTTCTTGATATCTTTTCATTGTTCAATGAAAGCTAATGCAGAACAAACATCAAGTGGGTGGATTTAAATATCCCACTCTTGCCTCAGAGTGAACAGGGATCCATTGGGAGTCACGGTTTCCGGATCAGAGATAGAAGACTATGCTGCGTGTCACTTAGTCACCGCAACTTTGAATTCTTGCACTTCCGTATAGAAAAGGGGCAGGGCTAGACGATAGTCAGAACGAGCTAATATATTGATAGTGTAAGACACAAGTACCTAGACAATAGTCAGAACGAGCTGAGCTATCGTCATACAGTTGTCGACTACTTATACTGCTACGAGTGCTGTGGTGGACTGTTGCACATGTCTAACAAAAGTACATTAAGAACAATGCATGAGTTAAACAAAGGAATGGATATCATAAGGGGCATCCTAATCCGGTTCAGCAATTTGCTCAAGCATCACCGCTTTTCCTACATTCCCCCTCGATTGAGCCATTGACGAGACCAGTTTTCCCGCGAAGATACTCATGTTTGTTGCGGGACAAGGATTTCGTTAACAGGTCAGCGGCATTGTCGTCTGACTCCACAGATATGATATTGATAGTTCCATTTTCGATAGTATTGCAAATGTAATGGTAGCAAATATCAATGTGTTTCGTGTGTTTGTGATAAACGTTGTTTGCAGCGATGGCTCGTGCTCCGGTTGAATCGCAATAAATGTCAAGGGGAAGATCGACATCGAAATCCAGCTGCTCGAGTAAGGATATCGTCCATTGGGCGTGTTTTGAAACATCAGTAAGGGCCATATACTCGGCTTCCATTGAGGAGAGTGCAACGGTGCGTTGCTTCTGTGTAGCCCAAGCGACTGATCCTCCAGATAGGATGAAATTATAACCCGATGTCGAACGACGATCATCTGTGTCAGCACCCCAATCTGAGTCAGAATAACTTATGAGCTCAGTGGAGTCATCAGTGCCATAAGTCAGCTTGTGCTCGCGAGGGGTGGCAAGGTATTGCAAAACATGTTGAGTGGCAAGGAGGTGAGTTTGCATGGGTTTGGAACCGAATTGTGACAGTCGATTCACGTGGAAACAGATGTCAGGATGCGAGCCTAACATTGCATACATCAACGATCCGACAATTTGTTGGTAGCGCGATGTTAGAGAGGATTCCGAATCTGAATCAGTGTTGATTACAAGTTTGGTTCCTGCTGCAAAAGGGGTATAGACCGGTCTGCACTGTAACATGTCAAAACGTGTAAGCATTCTCTGAATGTAGTGAGACTGGTCAATAGAAAAGGTTTTCTTCTGGCGATCACAAACAATACACAGCCCAAGAAATTGACTGACTTCCCCTAAGTTGGTCACCCTGTAGCGTGTGGCAATTTGAGTTTTAAAAAACTCGATGTCTTTTAACATGCCAAAGATTGCAATGTCATCGACATAGACAAGTGTGATGAGTGGGTCTCCCCCTTCGTGACGCTTGATGAAAATCAATACGTCACTAGCGATGTTTTTCTGAAAACTGAGTTCTGCGAGTGTGCCATGCAGGTGGATATGCCATTGTCGACCTGCCTGCTTTAGACCGTATATAGCCTTTTTGAGCAGACACACATGATTTTCCTTTCCTGCAACCACAAAACCCTTCAGTTGTTCCATATATATCTCCTCATCCAAATCTCCATTTAGGTATGCTGATTTGATGTCAATGTGGTGAACATCCAAGTCAAAGCATGCTGCAATTGCTAACAGTAAGCAAAAGGAGTCTAATCTTGCAACAGGGGCAAAGTTTCTTCATAATCGATGCCTTCGGCTTGTGAAAAACCTTTTGTGACAACATGAGACCGGAGACGTTTGGTATTTCCCTGTGTATTGCACTTTGTCAAATATACCCACCGGCACTTGATACTCTTCCGATCTTTTGGGAGTTCTACTAGTTCCCAAGTGCCATTATCTCTAAGACTCTTAATCTCTTCCTCCATTGAACGCTGCCATAGTGGTCCCTCAGGGGTTGAGAGAGCATATTCATATGTATTTGGATCCCCGGTGGGTGTGACATGGACAGCAGCTGTCAAGCGCCGGATACTGACGGACTTCGGTACTGCCGAGGGGTGTTGTCGAAAGGTCGGGTGGACTATGGCCAAGTCCTGCAGGCCAAGAGTAGTGGCATTGGCTTCAACATACTCGTGCGTTGCGCCCTACTTGCCGTGTGTGCCACTGTATTTGCAACAGACAGATACTCAGGGGGATGCTGAAGATGCCGGCCTGAGTCGAGGACTTAACAGAAGAGAAGAAGGTAGAAGGGCCTAAGCCTAGTCGATACCCAGAATGAGGAAGTATGTACATCCATGTCCTACTTATATAGGTTAAGAAGCGACATGTGGAATAAGGAATGTGGGACAACAAGGTATGCAGAGCATGTGGTTGTTGTCCACAACGAACAAAATTAGAACAAGGAATGCAAAACGGGGACAGAACAATAAAAGATGGGACAATAGGGGCGTGACTCAGGATGGGACAATAAGGAGTGGCCGAGTATAAAACAATGGGGTTCCGTCCGAAGATAATACAAGGACAGGGAGTTCTGAGGTGAAACGAACCAAGGAGTGCGGATGGTGGATGTGCCAAGCCGGGACCGGTGCACCAAGTGTTATGCAGGCAATGCGGGCACTTGGTCGTGGATATAGAATAATTGCTCGGTCAGCACTGCCGGCGGATGGGTCTCGGTACGTGGACTTGACAGCAGCCAAATATGTAGAGATGCTATTGTTGAAAGCAGTTACGGACGTGGCCCATCGCTGGACTTGGTCAGGGCTGACATTTGGTGAGTCTGATATGCAACGTCGAGCCAATCTCCGTGTTGAGCGTCGAGGCAGTTGTGAGGAAACTCCTGATGTGGGTCCTTGCGATGGACCAGCTGGAGGTGGAGAGTGTGATGGTACCAGCCCAGACATTGGGGCTGGTTGAGCAGGTAATGTGTCATCTTCGTCATCAGAATCCGGTAAAACTAGGTCAATTAATTGTGGTTCTGGCGCAGGAGGTTGTTCAGAAGTGAATGTAGGTTGCATGGGGAGAGGTTTTGGAGTTTTAAGAGGAAAAATAGATTCCTCAAAAACTACGTCAGTGCTAATGACAGTTGAGTGTGACAACAGATTCCACAATTTATACCCCTTTGTAGAATTGTCATAGCCTACGAACACGAGTTTTTCTGATGTTGGATCATACTTTGTTCGCTGGGTAGTGGTGTGGGCATATGCTAAGCAGCCAAAGGTTCGAAGGTAGGAGAGGTCAGGTGGTGCCTTTAACAGACGTTCATGGGGAGAAATATACCCGGTGACCTGTGAGGGTGCTCGATTTTGGACATGTACTGCTGTGGCAACAGCAAACTCCCAAAATCCTGTTGACATTCCAGCTCCTTGCAGCATTGCTCGGGCAGCTTCAGCTACAGTTCAGTTTGCACGTTCTGCTATGCTGTTCTGTTGTGGTATCCATGGAGCTGTGAGCTGGTGGTGTATTCCCTCTTTTGCCATATAATTAGTGAATTCTGTGGAACAAAATTCTCCCCCGCGGTCTGAGCATGCTGCTCGAAGGGTCCCTCCATAATGAGTTGAGACAAACACATGGAATTCTCTGAAATGGGCAAAAGTCTCTCCTTTTGTTGTCAGAAAGTAAATACATTTATAGCGTGTATAGTCATCAACAAGAATGAAGTGATAAAAATGACCTTGCATGGAACAGGTTCTCATGGGGCCAGCCAAGTCCATGTGGACAAGGGCGAAGGGTTTGGTTTGGTGATGGGTTGAAACAGGAAACTTTTGTCATGTTGACTTCCCTAAGAGACAGCCCTCGCAAGTGGAGAGTATGTGTTTGTGGGCTGGGTCGATGTTTTCAGACAGCTTCTGAAGAGACGACCATGATAAATGACCAAGACAAGCATGTAAAATCTCGATAGGGACTCGTGTAGCAATCATATTGACTGAGGTTGATGAGGGCGATATCGTTGCCCAGTAATGATTGCCGTGAACCTTTGCTTCCATGTAGGGTACGTTTCCCTTCATGACAGCTGCGTTGTGGCTGGAGAAGGTTGTAAGAAAACCTTTTTGACCGACTTTTAAAATGGAAAAGAATTGACCTCCAATTCCTGGAGAGTGCAGGACATTATTGAGTTGGATCGACTTTGATTTTCCTCTGACTCATGTAGTTCCCTTTACTGTACCAATGCCAATGTAGGTCGTGTAAGACTTGTGATCGGCAAACCATGCGATCTCAGGTGTGGGCAGTTTGTGATATGTAGTGAAATCATTTCTGTCAGACGTGATATGGTGTGTACACCCTGAGTCCAACATCCACTTAGTGTCACACCCAACATAAAAGCAAATAGTTTCATCGGTAGCGGTGAGTACAGTTGATGTACTACTAGGGAGAGAGTCAGAAACATCTGTTATGACAGCACTAACAGATGCTGTCTTCTCCTCCTTTTTTTCCTCTTCCTTCTTCTTCTCTTTCTTTTTGTTCTTCCCCTTTCTCTCTGCTTGTGCTTCTTCACGTGAAATACCTCGCTGCTTTTGATAGCAGTCCTTCTCCAGGTGTCCTGATCTGCTGCAGTAAGTGCATCTGTTCTTCTTGGTAGTTGCCTTTTTGATGGCAGATGTGCTAGGCAACAATGCCTGACATGCCTCTTCAGACATGATGCGAGCGCAAATATTGTCGATGGTCGCAGCAGTAACTTTATTAAAGTCGATGGTAGTGAGAAGTGTCTGCTGCACAACTTCGTAAGAATCAGGGAGCGACTTGAGGAGGATCATGAGGTGGAGAGAGTCAGTGATATTTATACCGGAAGAATGAACTCGAGTGCATAGTTTTGACAGCACATCAATTTGTTGTGTAATGGGGGTTTCAGAAGAGAAGTGAGTGGAGGTGTATGTCGTGAAGTCCACCCAGATGTTAAGGCCGGTGCGGGCTCCATACCTAGCGACAAGGTTGGTCCAGTTTTCCTTTAGGGTCTTTTCCATGTCAACCGACTGCTGAACAGCGGGGTCCACAGAGACAAGGATGAGAGAAAGCCCTTGTCGAGATCATTTCTCGTAGTCTTCGAGTTTCGCGGCATTGGAGGGAGCAGTTTCAGTTCCTTCTGCGATGCTAAGAGCGTTGAGGAATAGAAGAGCTGCTTTGGTCGAGAATGACCAAGATTCCCAGTTTGTGCCATCAAATCTCGGGACTTGATGAAGGAGTCTGGTGGGGGTAGAGTCGGCCATGGTTGTTTAAGAAAGTGAGAGAGGGTAAAGGAGTATGAAGGGCTTCTGATATCAAGTCTAGTTGCGCGGGTCGGGGCCCATAACCTATAGAAAAGGGGCAGGGCTAGACGATAGTCAGAACGAGCTAATATATTGATAGTGTAAGACACAAGTACCTAGACGATAGTCAGAACGAGCTGAGCTATCATCATACAGTTGTCGACTACTTATACTGCTACGAGTGCTGCGGTGGACTGTTGCACATGTCTAACAAAAGTACATTAAGAACAATGCATGAGTTAAACAAAGGAATGGATATCATAAGGGGCATCCTAATCTGGTTTAGCAATTTGCTCAAGCATCACCGCTTTTCCTACATTCTGATCATGCTAGGGATATTATGACCAGGTGGAAATGGCTTATTTGATATGCAGGAGAGACCTACAAACCAGAGTTCCATAAGACCCTCTGGTTGCCGAGTTTTTATACTGGATACCAAATGAATTGGTCAGTTTCCTTATTAAGGTGTCTATTTGTTAAGTCCACGTGTTGGCGCTTAGCTAGTACTTCCAAAAGAGTTATCCGGGTTAGCGTGAAGGTCCGTAACGGGGCCGAAGACCGAAGGTGGAAGTCGGACGGACTACGGACGGGGGCAGAGGTGCCGGGAACTTAGGGTCGGTCGCAGAATGGTTCAATCCGGTCACTGAGGTGTTTGAGGTCGAAGGGACTTGGCTTAAACTTATGTGTTGCGCCCTCCTCGATCGTCTGTCCCTAATTTCGGAAAGGAGACGGGAGTTTACCGGAAATGAATCGGAAACTGGTGGAAGACTAAATCGATATTTGTACTAGCGAACAGTCTAGTCGACTGGAAGACTATATACATGCGACTATCCTTGTACTATCTTTGCCGGTCATAAAACAAGGAAAAAGGGAGTACAAGGGGTCAATATAAAAGAGAAAACAAGGGAGTGAGGTACGTGATGGTCCTGCACGTCGGTTATCAAGGTAATGGAACCTTGACTTCGGAGTCTTCGGAGGTTCAGAATTGCGGAACCTTGGAATGTATGTCGGACCTCCGGAGATCTGTTGTTCAGGCTTTGGGCGGTCGGAAGGGTCCCGGAAACGGTGCGGGTGGTTGTGGTGCTTAATGTGGGTTTGTTTGGCGGCATGGGCTATAACACTATTAAGTAATCAATTACCATATAAGGAAGGTGTATCTTATATAATCAATTGTCAAACCGAGCTGCCATACCATCCAGTACCTGTCTATGGGATTTGTATTTTCGTGAACTGAACTTCTGGATGTGAAGTTGTTCATCACAAGCACCCATTCCTCCGTCATATGCATCCACCCAATGTCACATCCGATGCTCCCACTTTCAAATTGTTTCCACCGGGTACCGGGTACCCCCCTCTCCCTTTGCAGAGTGCCAGCTAAGTGCCAGATCTGAGGTCACCTCTCCAATTTGGCTGCTGTCACAAAGTTGCGGTGACTAAGTGATGCGCACCATAGGTTGGACCGGATCAGGCTTTAGGCAAATATATGTCTTGCCAGGGTCACACCAAGGTCACCTATGTATTGTAAATGAGGTATCACTCAAACCACCGGTGACAGCTGTGTTGCGGTAAATCGTTATCCTCTTTTGTCCATTTACATCTCCGACGTGATATATGTATATAAGGAGGACCTAGACGGCCGCAGTTCCCCAGTCCTTGTACTGGAACTTACGCCGTGTTAGGTATAGTACTCTAAATACACAACAGTCCTTGTACTGGAACTTACGCCGTGTTAGTTGCACTTACAATACTATGTCAAATTAAGTTTCCGGGGACGTATTGCGCCACTGATAGATCAAGGCTACTGATATTAGATTGGGTTAGCTTCTGTTGGGTAAGTACGTTGGCACCTTCTAGATGTTAATTGTCGATCAGGGTCCTGAACCGGTCGAAATATAACGGCTATCTTGCTGAATCAGAGGTGCGACCTTGAGCGCCAAGTTAAATATAGAATCTGTCAACTTTTTCCGACCCGGTCCAGTGTAACTCAATTTGATATCGGTAGTCGCTGGCGCGACCATGATCGAGAATTAACATTTAGAAGTGGGCAAAGGCGCGACCCTGATCTCCCAGTTAAATATAGAAGCCGATAACATATTCCGATCCGGTCCGGTCTAAGACGGTGGTGCGACCCTGATTGCCAAATCAAATATGCAGGCCCTGACCCGATCTGGGTAATTTGACTCGATATAGGTGAACCCTGGCTACCATGTGATAAATAAACTCGAACAACTCCGACCGACTCTGAGTCCCGGTCTAGCATATTCTGTTATGCGCACAACGGCTTTGTTTGATGTTGTGGGCCTAAACAAACGATCTGCCCAATTGCGTTGGTCACGCATCCCTGCGCATGACGCAGAAACAACACGGTCTCCGATCAACACTTGTTTATTCCAGAGTTATGTGAAAAGTGCGGGAAATTTCCCAAATGTCTCGTTATTGATGCCAACCAGAGTTACATCAGGACCCCTGAAAGTCAGGCGAGCCCTCGGATCCACAATCTGGACGGATTGAGCAATTTTTGGCGTTGAGGCCGGATATTTTTTGCCGTTCATGTCCGGACGGAAGGACCAAAATTGACCTTCAAGGCTGGTACGGGAGTCCGGACGAGCTGGAATTTTGGGCTTGTGGCCGGATCCCAAATCCAGACGGAAGTATGTCTACTCAGCATGAAAAATTCAGAGGTGGCCCGGTGGTTTGTAGTGTACATGTGAAGCTTAGGTATTTTGTTGCCAGCTTAAACATTTAAATATGGTGTCATGTTATTTTATTTTATTTTTATTCTACTTTTTTCGGCCTTTCAATCCCATTTCCCTTCCCTATGCCCTATGGACTCCATTGACCTCACTGTCGACACTCCTTTTCATTCTTTGGCCTGGATAGGTGCAGGCAAAAAATTCTCAGATTCACTACCACAAGAAGTGCTCAATGCTAAACAAAAAACTCTCAAAATTCCCAAAGAGTTCCAACACTGCCTCCCACCTCTTACCACTCCTGTTTGCGACTTCATCCACCAGGACCTCCCCTTCCAGTCCAACAGTCTCAGCTTCCATACCACCAATGAATGGTTTAGTCATAACATCCCACACACTGACCCAAATATCCTTTTCGCCCGTTCCATCCCATCGGAAAAGGTCCTTGAAACCCTTGATGCAGTCATTGGCCAGATGTGGCTGGATGGCAGTAACTCAATCATTGATCCCCGTTTCAACAATGGAGCAGAACGGTTCCCACTCTGGGTACTGTCCCTATGGAGAGAAGTGCAGAAGATAGTTCAGCATCAAGGCGAATGGAGAAAATCTGTTCACTGGCTAGATTCAATAACTCACCCAGTAGATGCTATCACACAGATTGAGAGTATAGTCAAAAAGCTTTCATGGAATGAGCCTTTGCACTTAAAGGGAGCAACTTCACTTGACCTCATAGGCTTTCTCAGCACATCCTGGCTTTCGGACATCCAGATTGACATGATGATTGACACACTCCAGGAACGGATGAGGACTGAAGAACATGTTAAAGGGACAGCCATTGAACCAGTCATATTTTCTCAGGAAATCACATTAGTTGCAAGCGGAGTAAAGCAACCAACCTCAAAGTATCTCTTAAGGCTTAGTGATCAGATAATGTCAGGCACCGTACATACTGACAGGCCTCGGGAGAGCCGAAGGGGTTGGACCGGTAAAGGCCAAGTCCTGCAGGCTAGAAGTAGTGGCATGGCTTCAACGTGCTCGTGCGTTGCGCCCCACTTCCCATGCGTGCCACTGATTTGGGACAGAGGGATACCTGGGAGAGTGCCGAGAGTGTCGGCCAGGGTAAAGGACTTGGGACAGGAGAGGGGAGGACAAGAAGGCGTAAACCTAGTTGATTTCCAGAACGAAGAACCATCTACATACATTGGCTACTTATATAGGCTGCAAGTGAGATGTGGAACAGAGTGGCACAAGGAATGGAGAACAATAAGGTATGAAGAATCATGTGGAGGTATTGTCCACAATGATCAAGAATAGAACAAGGAATGTGGATGATAATAGAACAATAAAGTATGGCTGAGGACAAAAGAGTGCATGAGAATAGAACAATGGGAGTGGCCTGAACATAAAACAATAGTGCCACTGCTGAGTGGCAACAAGGAGTGAATGTCCCAAAGGTAAACAGACAAGGGGAAGGATAGGGAATGAAGGAATGACAAAGGAGAGAGGGGACAGGATGAGGAAAGTAAACCAAATGATGAGCCAAATGTACCGGACCGAGGCCATGTACTGGCGAGGGATGCCTTGTCACTGGTGTGTGGGACTAAAAGGCAAGGGTTGTTCGGTCGGTACTACCGAGTGAACCAGAGCTTGGTATCTGGGGCTTGACAGATAAAAAGCACCCACACAAAAACACTTTGGTTTCCAGTCCATGTGAACAATAGCCATTGGATTACTGGACGGGTTGATCTAGAAAGGCATGCCTTTGCTTTCGGTGAGTTCACACTATATGACCAACAACATAATTGAAACCTACCCATGAAAGGTGACTCAATGATCAAATGGGGGAATACACCCCCCCCATGGCAAATATTGAAGGGACTCGGAAAATGGCTTGACGCGGTATTTGGTTGGAAACTAGTAAACGAGGGGAACATCCTGGCAAGACCTCACCAAACTGACACCATTAGCTGTTCAATATGTATGCTGAACACAATTGCTCACAACATCTTCTGGGACCAACTCTGGGAACAACACAACGCCTCAGAGCATCGGGTTTCATGGCTCCTGTTGTTTGTCAAACATAAGCGCTTGATTTCCACAGTACCTGTGAGTGTATTAAAAAAAATGATCAGATGTTATCAATACATTTACAGAAACCATATACAGATGAACGTACTACTCCCTCACACTGAGGAAAAACATCACCCGGAACTATTTGGTGATGGTGGAACGACAGACCGCACCAAGGGACCCCCGACGAGCGACCTTGACGACCCCACACTCTGTAATGCATCATCCGCAGTTTCCTTCAATGAGGATACTATCAAAATTATTCACCACAAACGAAAATATGAGCCGTCATTTGGCCCCGAAAGCAGCACCACTCACAGGTTCTTCAAGACCCGTGTGAAGGGCTACGAACGAGCGCAGTCGGAGGACACAGAAGGCTCTCATCAGGGAGACGTCCTGAATCCACCCGATAGCGGCCCTCGCACTACGCACAGTGACACTAATGCTAACACCGACATGGTGGACGCCCCAGAAAAGGGTCACCGCAAGCCTGGGACGAGTCGGTCAGCACGAGCATCATGGGAACTCAGAGACAAGGCGAACAATGGAGCGCGTACAGATGTGAAGAGGCTCAATGCCTGGAGAATGAAAATCCATAAAATTGACCCAGACGTTAAGTTCGACGATGACAACCCCCGGAGAGTTTGTCACACCTGGTGTGCACAGTGGATACTCGTCAAAGAGCCTGGTGACACAACCAGGTTTAAGGAGCACCTCCAGACTTGTAAGGTAAAACCAGTTCCAGCGAGAGGTATGCTGATGGGGATGGGGTGGTTGAAGAGGGCAGAGAAGGGTGGGGAAATGAAGGAGAAAGTTGAGTGCAAGTCAACAATGCCATGTCGCGGGGTGATGGACTTGGATAACTCACTGGTGAGCCAATACTTGAACCGGACTGGAGCTGGAGGTGGCGGCACAATGTCAGGAGCCGGATTCTGACGGACTTCGGTACTGCCGAAGGGTGTTGTTGAAAAGGT
>QLPG01004147.1:0-16081 GCA_003314385.1 Gomphus sp. MG54
ACGTTCCTATAATCCTATCCTATGGTCAGATTCCGAAATCGAAGAATCTGGAGTCTGAAAGTCTAGGTCCAACGGCACCGATCTGCACCGGATCCCACATTTTGCGCGAAACAATATATCGATCTCGCTTACATGCCACGCCCCCTACGATATGATGTAATTTATCATATCTCGTTATCGGGGTGGGATCTCGGTTTCAATATATTCAATATTCCCATTGTAATTACCGATGGGATCGAGTATCAAAGGTTACTTTATCTCGTCTCGTCTATCTATCCTCCAATAAAATAAAATAAATACAAAGCAAATCAAAGTTTTTCGCTTTGACATCGGTCCTCGGTCCTAGGTCTCGGCCCTTGAGGCACAGCGTCGAACAACATAATCAATCAGTCTATCAGTCCATCACTATCAGGAGAGGAGGAAACCCCGAAATCTGGAGCAGACCGCAACCTAGTATCTAGTATCTAGTATCTATGCAGACACCCCCTCCAGTGATCATGATAACGGAGAGGATTTCCTTATCTGGCGTAACGCTTAAATGTGCCATATGCTTATATGATCTTTTGGTGCTTGGCAATTCATTTACGTACCCGCGGCCTCGTGTCCGAGTCTCGGGAGTCTCCGGATGCGATCGCCTCGAGGGGGTGCGTGGTTTGACTCGTTTAATGAATGGTAAAATGTTTTTCACTGGTACACGGAGGGCTTGCACAGTTGACTCGCGTGGACCCATGGACTATCTGACGTCAGTGATGGTGGATCAATACATACACACCCACCGCACCATACCCACACCCGCCACTATACACCCCTCCGCCTCTGACCAGCCAGAACAACGGCGACCTCTGTCCCGTGCCGTATTTCAACGTCACCTGTCAATTTTGTTCCTCGTCTAGCATATGGTATGTTTTTGTTCATATTCTGGTCTGCGCAGTCTGGTCTGGTAGGCTCGTTACGTGTGTCCGTCCTCGGATTGGCTGTGTTGTGTGTCTTGGAGCATGTGTCTTGTGGTGGGGATTTTTTTGTCCTGAATTATGTGTCTGTGTCGTGTGTCTATGCTCAACACTTGACACTGCTTTGCCCTGTCTCGCGCAAAGCAAGCTTCACAAAAAAAGCGAAACGTACACGCACAAAATCCCTCAATCAGCCCCTTTCTTTCGTTCCTCTGTCGGACATCTCGGATATCTAATAACCACGCCCCGCCCATCGCACCTTCGCCGTTCGCAATGGCGTCCCCCACCTCCACAATAATTCTCACGCACACACACGCGCAGCACGGTGTAGTGTGTGTGTAATCTTACGTATTCCCCCCGCCTCGTGTTTGCGGTTTGCGCGAGCGCGCGCCGCGCGTTCCGCTCAACGCCTCGTTTGTCCGCGCGCCTCGTGGGGGTTGCTTTTACAATCAGTCAGCTTTTTTCCCTTTGTTCGCTCGTTTTATCCGCTGTTTTCTGCTCGCTTTGCTTTATTCGCTTGCTTTGATCAGTAGGATTCTCATGGGCAAAGTACTACAACCCACAATCGAACCGAACCGAACCGCAGATATATAAACCCCGTCCCTCTGACCTCACTGCTTCGCTCACCCCCTGGCATGTCATACCATGCCATCACATGACTTGCCGCGACGTCTGGTGTCTGGATACTGGTGCTTCTCGTCCCCTCAGGCGGCGCACTCACGGACGGTGCAGGGCTGGAGTTAATTGGTGTTCTCAGAAGGATTCTTCCAGAATTGGTGGAATACTGATGAGTGCACACTCTACACACCATCTGCAGATACAGCCCTCAACACCATTCTGACTTTTTGCCTTGGGCTGAGCTCTCTTTTTTTGCGCGCTTTCAGGTAATGTCCTGAGGTCGAAGGCAGTTGTAGCGTTGTCCGCAGCTCTGTCCTCTACCTCTGCTATCTGGCCATCTGTATACATCTGTATACATCCTAGCCTGGGGGTGAGGGTGTCTCTCTGACGGTTATGCCTTCGCCTCTCTCGCGTTTTCCTCGTTTTTGGATGATGTAATGTATATGGTCGTTCATATCCTATGCATGGGGACTTTGACTCGACTGGACATTTGTCTATCCAGTGGCAGGAAAACATGGTCCGTTGGCTGGTAAAATCGTCGAAGGAGGCTTGTGGAGGGGTGTCTCGAGTGTGCATAAGGCCTGGTCGAACTCAATTCCAATGCTCTTTCCCGATTGTACGCATGGAGATAAAATTCGGCTGTTTGTTGGAGAGATGCGGTATGAGGGGCATGCATTGGTGCATTTATGCACACCTCGAACAATATAAATATGACATGCAAACCCGACATGGACGGTTCGTTAAAATGGTTTATCACAACTATCTGGATAAGTCCTTCCATTTAGTTTAATGCGGAGAATGCATCTGGAAAGTTTGTTGATACTCGTTGGAGGGTTTGGTTTGCTGTTGTGGTGTTACTTGGACGTGATGCGTTGGGTTAAAACAACTGTTGTCTTAGTTGACAATTGTTATGTTTAACACTTGCCTTGCTCTGCCTTCCAATGTGCTCCGACTTCACACTCGCCATCCCAATGTACGTCACGACCCCCTTCCCCCCCCACACCTTGCAACTTTCACTGACGCAAAAAAAGAAAGATGCGTCACACGGTCTTGTTTAGTACTAACCGTTATTCTCGGATATTAAAATATAAAAAATACATGCTTTACATATTCATTTTTATTGTAAAATCTAGACAAGACAAGATATCATTCGCGTCACACATCCACTATTTATTTTATAATATAAACTATGAAAAGTGTAGTATAGTGGATGTGTATAATTGAATGTGGATCCTGTCACGAGTAAAAGGTAAAAGACCTATTTTATATTCCAATGCATTTTTCTGCATTTTTTGACCCCCTTGACGGTATCGGAGTTTGTTCTATACAGTATTAAGTTACATTTATCCATTCCTTTCCCTTTCGTTTTAGGCTAGCAACCCAACAATAACAACAAGCACAAGAACAACAACAATAGAACAATCGGATGTCACACCCTAGCAACCCTGGTTATCAAATTTAACAGACCCTTGGTCCCATGGTAGGGTTGAGGTTGAGGAACACTGATGTCTGGTAGCACGTGGACGGGTAAGCCCTGCAATTCTGCTGCGCTGGTACATGATTTTACATGCTAATTCTGGAGCGCCCATGAGAGATCATGCGATAGATACTCCATAGGACAACTATCTCTATCTATGGGTTTTCGGGTCCTGGTACTAGATTTTTTATTTCTTCTTTCTTTTTGATATTTGTTGTCCGTGATGGAGTGAATGTTGTGTGATATGCTTGGTAAAGGTTTTATTATTATTGTTATTGTTATTATAATTAACAGACCAATTTCGAATATTGAATATTCAACTCGGTATATGATCACACTCTCCCACACATATTTTCATTATAAAAAAAAATTACTTTCTGAGTTTTTTTGCATACAAAGATTTGGAGTAACTTTTCAATTATATATTGACATCAAATGAGTGTCAATGGTGCACTCCGTACCAGGGTTGATTTTTATTTTATTTTTATTTTGCACGCCGATTCGTGAACTTGACCATATGAAATCAAGTTATCAAGTTCCTGCACGTACCATGATTTATTAGCCAGTATCGGGGATATGTGTTTATGAAATCCCTCTCTCTCTCTCTCTCTCTCTTTCGTCGGGTCGGGTATAAGTTACCCGAAAATTCATACTTTTTTTTTTTTGGAGAGTATTCATGAAGTTGAATATTTTATAGGAGAATAATTTGGTTTAATACGTCCCGGATCGCCAGCTACAATTTTTATATCGGTTTACCGGTGTTTTCGGCCTCTTCGATTTATTTATTTTTCTGAAAATTTGAAAAAAAAATAATTTTTTTTTCATCTGATTAGTTCGGATCTTGTTTGTCGTACTCTCAGTTCGGAATGTGACAATTCGAGAGTGGATTTATTGTGTGACTACTGCTGATATAGTAGTAGCATCGACTAAGAACATCGGGATGGATTGACGAGGTGAATCTAGTAACAAATCGTACATTCGAAATTGTTTTCCTCAGATCTAGGAGGTGTGTGTGTATTAATACATTATTTTCCGCTATTCATGGTATAAATGGCATAACACGACTTGGTTTGCCATCTACGGATTTTTAGCTAAACCGACCTGTGTTGTTCCGCCTCATCCCTGTTCGAATTTATGGCCCAAATTGTATTCCAGAATATTGATTGGTTTAATCCTTTATTTTTTTTTCGCAACGATCATGATTATCAGACTCTAATATTACATTTTCAAAAGCCTCATGACTTATGATGCTCAATCAACTGCTGTGAGGCAATCACACACACACTTTGACACGATTATTCAGGTCTACCTTGTGAGACTGCTCCCACGCAGTACTCCATCATCACCGATAATTAATAACATGAATGTTTTCCCCCATCAGTGTCTGCTCCCTGCACAGACCTTTTAAGGTACAGTTCTGCCACTAGTTCTAGTCAGGGCATTTCTTTCCTCGAACATTCTCTTCTCTTTTCGTGTATCTATGTTCTATGATTTCAAACATGTGAAAATAAGACAGTATCTAGGAAACACGTATGTTCCCATCAGTTGTCACGATCGAGGCTGAAACATTATGCCACGGTTGGATCGTCTAAAATTCCCATACTGACTGACGCCTTCCTTCCTTCGCAGTAAAGTTCATTGATCCACTACATACGGTCAAACGCTTCCATCCTAACTGGTTTAAGGTTACATTTATACATATACAGCAGGAGCTTCCCTGTACCCAGAATTGCTTTTGAGTTTCGAATCTAGCCGCTGTAGTCGTGCCCATATGGCGAGCAACAGCCTTAGCTGTACACACACAAACACACAAGGATGCTTCCGACAGGGAAGTCCAGCAGATGTCCATTCTCACTCAATTTCACCTCTTTTAACCGCCAATTCATTTCCATGTCGCCATAATAACCCAACTTCGCCGTTCGATTAGCCATGTGCTTTACTCCCTTTCTCCGGGTGTGTAAAACTATGATCCCGCGCGCGTGTGCGTGTGTGGCCGTGCAGGATCGGCTGGGCACATGAACTACAAGAAAAAACTTATATTAATATATCGATGAACAGGATATTCCCACTGGCCACATAGACGATGCTTCATTTCCACCCCTTCCTCTCCCCCTTCATGGACCTGTCAGTCAGTCCCTGACATCTTCCACCAATGATCCCACCCCTGGCAGCCGTGTGCCCGGAACAGCATCAAGGGCCTGATATAATTATTGCGAAGTGCTCCCCTCCCCCTCCCCCACTCCTAACTATCTTGATGTCATCACATGTTATGTGATTGGGTGTTGCTAGATCCCAGCTCATAGGCGGAATATGTTTATGTAAACTATCGCCAAGGCTCATCCCCCAATCTCAGCAGCGCCGACCGCGTGGATTCTTGTTTAGGGGGAGTTACCCATCCTATCCCACATCATTGTGAGCACTGCATTGCGAACCCTTTTGCGTGTGCTCGATATATGTGGTGCTTGGGTGCTTGTTTCGTGGACATCATCGAAGAGCGATGAGCGATAAGACGCAAGATCCGGGAAGCAGCAGTGCCATTCATGCCTTATAGTGAAGTCCGGAAGGATCTACCTGGTATGTACTACAAATACAATGGGTAGCATCTCCGAGTTGGCATTCTACATGTGATTGTGAGATCCGTTTGAGTTGATGCATTGCGGAAGGGTGAGTGGTTGCGCCCGTTAATTAAGTAATTGGTTTACTAGTAATATCTATGCTATCCAAGAGTCGGGTCCTGTAGGATATCACCCGGTCTTTTGGGGAGGTGGCGTGTGCAGCAAGAGCCAGAGGAAGCTTGACGTCTGCATCTCGATGCTGACAGTCTTTTATATACCTTAGGAGTGTTCATTCTGTGCACAAAAGAATGTTTGCATTCGGTTGCATTAAAACCCCAAGCTTTGTCCAACCAAACCTCGTCCGTGCATTCCATCACTTCAAAACACTCATGCCAAAAAAAAAGAAAAAAAAAAGTCTCGTATATCTATAATTGAGACGTTGGCAGCAGAACCACTAGCATGTAGAGCTCGCGTTCACGTTCGTTCTGAATGCCGGTTCAGCGCCAATACGTCTTTTTCCAGATGCGAACACGATTTCTTGATTGAGTGCCCCCATTATCATTGTAAAGGTGAGGGTATCGTCTTATCTCTGAAAACTCCGACGGAAAATGTTTGTCTGGAGGAGAAATTTTGTTTCAAATGAGAGTTATACAAACGGAACTGGGAACATAACATAACAATATACCCTGCCATCTGAAAAAATTATGGCTTCCATGTCCGCAGGAACCTATCGAATCACTGAAGGCCGTGCGTTTTTCTAGGATGAGAGCATTTTCGAGTAGGTTTGTGCAACGCAAGATCGAGGGACCATCGAATAGCATCATAATGAATGCCTCAATGGCACGATGAGTCTGCCTTCAAACCTAAAATATATAGTACTCAAATATTTAACATCGCTGGGGTAGTACATCGAAAAGGTGGAATATGAGTGCATTTTTCTCCTGTTGAAGAGAAATCCACTCCGGAAACCTGACAAACGAAACCTTAAAACGCGGTTCTGCCTTGGTATGAGGTCCATATATTGAATATAACTTGCTTCGTCCAACAAAGGTTTGGATTGTAAACTTTTGGAGATAATGATGGTCGGAAATGTAATGCGAAAGACACCTGGGGGTGTTACAGGACTTGCTGGGATTCATAATAGTCATAATAGTAAACGGTCATCAAATCCGCGGATCAGGTAGTATGATGATGATGCAAAAACCGGTTCAACGACGGAAGAGAGCCGTGAAGTGTATCTTGTATCGTTGACACTGATATGTGAAATAAACATTACGGCTCGCTTTCATCGTTGTACCGGCTAGCATCACACTATTTGATCCACATATGCATCGCGTCGACGTCCCTCCACACTCTAGGCACACGAACACCCCCCAATATTGACGAGTGTGTCGATATAATGCTATCTGCTCTTCCTTCCACATACTACATCCTACTTATCAAGGATCCATGATATCATTCCATTGAATACACTCGTCAACATTGAAGGGGGTGCTTATGTGCCCGGGCTTTCTGGTAAACCTCTCAGCTGTCAATGAGATCATCAGTGGGAAGAGAAGAGTCACTATTAGTGAGATGATAAATCAACTTGCCAATTTGCCTTACTCCACCGGTATCTAGGAATCCGTTCAACATTTCAGTCGTCAAACCTTGTCTCCGCATTGTCTCAGTGATAGAGAAAACGATACGAGGATGCCGTGCAGCGATTCGGTGGGGAATCGACGTGAATTTGATTTCTGGAGAGTTCTCTGTGGTTAGGTTTTTTCGATAGCATACGGCGTAGTTGAGAAAAGTCAGTTTGTTGCAATTATGTAATATAGAACGCGCTTACCTAACAGTTCAACGAAACAACGGTTACTAACCAGCCCCGTGGATTGGAAAATTCGTTATGGCCGCCTGGAAAGAGTTTCATTATACATGCTAACCAATTCAACACTCAAGGCCCACTGCAGACTCCGGAGAGGGCACGCGAGCGACATTAGTGGCTAATGGCTATGGTCTCGCTTGAGTTGGGTTGATCCGAACGGACCTAGGACTATGTGCTGCTGTGCATTATTCATGCTGTTGGAGTCGATATCGATATTCCGTGACGGACTTGCGTCATACACGTTGGTTTTGCTCCACGTTTCTGAAATGGAAGTGCCTCGTGTTTATGCCTCGTGTGTGTGGGCCCTCCTGTGCTGTATTTTTCCATGTGGATACTTCCCCCGGTAGGCACCTTAAGTACCGCACGGTACCGCAGGTATATAGTGCCTCCTCTTGTCGGGGATCCTTTGTCTGTTGCTCCGTCGGATGCAATCGTCTCCCATCCTCATACTCCCCCCACTTCCTTTGACATTACACGGCCTGCCGCTTGCTTGCGATGACCTAGGCCTGCTTTGTAACGTGAAGTACACAGGGACACTGCGGTATTCGATTGTCGAGCGTGCAGCGTGTGCAGCGTAGCGTGTGTAGGAGTCGCAGCGAAGACCATGTCCACCTGTGTACCGCTGTCTATCCCGCTGCTGCGCCATCCATTTCGCACCATTTCGGATCGTAGTCGTTTCGTTCGTTCGATCAAAACGTCTCGGTGGTCTATCTCTCTCGCCCGTCACCGAATGCCGCTGCCCCACATAAGTCCGGCATGCGATATCCCATATGGTGTCACTCGTGGCTCTGTATTTTGCGTCAGTCAGTGGTCTATACCCTAGTGTCCTTGTGCTCGAGTACTCCACTTTATCCACACTGCACATGCACATTTCTTCTTTCTCTTCTTCTTCTTCTTCTTCTTCTTCTTCTTTTTATCGCGTAGGAATGTGTCGCGCGTGGAGAGAGAGCTGCACTGCACTGCACTCGAGAGAAAGAAAAACAAACCACGCTCTGTCCCATACGGCAAGCAAAGGTGATATTGACATCGTGTGCTTGATCTCTCGCGCGATGACTCATAATAACTTGTCCACGATTGCAGCAGCCCCCTGGGACAACGACAACGGTCGGTACCGATTCGTGCCGGACAGCCTACTTTGCTGACTGCTGACAGATAACACACCATCGGCGAGGGGAGGGGAGGAACCGCGAGCGGTAGTGGTACACACGCACAGGGTTGACGAGTGTCGTACTGTGGCTCCCGCTCTCCAGAGTTTTCCGTGCCTGTGCTGATACATTCGTGTCCATGTGTTCGTCCGTCCGTCCGTCTTATAACTTGTCCACGATTGCAGCAGCTTCCTGGGACAACGGCCGGTACCGATTCGCGCGGGACAGCCTACGTTGCTGACTGCTGACCGACAACACACCATCGGTGAGGGGAGGAACCGCGAGCAGTAGTGATACACACGCACAGGGTTGACGAGTGTCGGACTGTGGCTCCCGCTCTCCAGAGCTGCCGTGCCTGTGCTGTTACATTCGTGTCCATGTGTCCGTCCGTCCGTCCATGTGACTCGTATGTCCTCTGCTCGTGTCTGTGTCTATGCTGTGCGGTATGACGCGTTGTGGTCCTGGATTCATTGGCTCCGTCGGATTTGCAGTTTTTTCTCTCCTTCACCGCTTCGGTGTAGAAATCTGTGCAGTCGTCAACGAAGGTAATGACCCTGCGTCGTATGCTCACCCTAGGTCGTCACAAAATAACAACAACATACGCGGCAATTTTTTTTTTTTTTGGCACCAGTCTCTCACGCTTCAACGTCCGTTACATTATTGGTATGCCCACTCCCCCCCTCCTTCCCTGACTTTAACTTTCCTTTGTAGATTCAAATTTGTTTGCCGTGCCCGTTAACCCCGTCGACGGTTGTGCTCTGATATGTGATATTGTCCCCGCCCGGCTTAAACGGATATTAAACATTAAACAATTTAATTTTCTCACTCCTAAATCAATGAATATCCCTCTCTCTTCCCCCTTTGATCCAGGGACCCACCCTCTCTACCCGGAGAAATCGGAGTTTGGGGTTAAAATATCTGTCTATGCGAAAAACGATTGGTTTAGGCGTTAATGTGTAATGTGCACACGGCACTCTCCCCCTTCCCCTTTTGGCAGTGTTGCGTAAAAAAATACAAGGTATGCTTCTGCTGACTTCTTTCTCTCGTGTGTTGAGTGTTGAGTTCCGCTGAAACTGATGTCACATTGCGGCTTCTTGTTACACTTTGCTTCTTGTGCTCCCGTGATGCGCGAGCACATGGCACATGGTGTAGGGTGGATCCCTTGATGGCGTCTGCGACTCGAAGTCTCCGCGTGGACAAGGTGAGTGATTGGTGATTGTATTTAGTTTCAATTTTCACTTTTCTAACTAATCCAAATGGCGCATAATACACGCGCGCGCGCGCGCGCGTGTTGTTGTAGTGCCCATCAAGTCACATTGTCAAGTGTGGAGCGGGTTCCTGCAAGTTCATATTGAATGTGAATATCAATATGAATATTGGTATTTATTTTATTTTATTTTTTGCGTGACTGATTGGTGATGGATTTGGATATTTGGATGGGGATATTCGGTGTTGGGATGTTTTGTTTGTGTATTGGTGTGTATGTGTGTGATTTTGATGTACCCCCCCTCGGACGGGTTCAGTGTTGAAACTTATTGTTGTTGTTGTTTTAGCTATGATGGGCCTTTTTTTTCCTTTTTCCTTTTCTCTCAAAATCCAGTCAATCCGAAAGTTCCGACTGGGGAGGATTTCTCTCTCTTGATTCGATTTCATGAATTGTATTATCTATTTGGATTTACACACAAAAAAAAATAATTAATTTCACCTTTTATCACAAAACTCGTTGATGAAACACTCAGTCCTTACTCGGCTCATTTGCTACTGGGAGTTACACCATCTATCCGAGTGATGGATAGATCATGTTCCCAACAATTATAAATTATAAATTATAAATTATATCCTTCTTCTTCTTTCAAAATATGGCTGGATGGGTTTTTTGCTTTCCCCTTATCCATATATCCATATATTCATATATTCTTACCCATAATAGACAGCTAAGTCTATATGAATTAAAGACATGACAGCTAAGCCTAGATGAATTAAAGACATGACGGATTTAATTCTTCCCAGTCAAAAATTCAAAAAATTCAACACTAGAGGTGAACAAGGATAAAATCCCGGACCCGGACTTCAACGATTCATCGTTTTTTTGCTTTTTTTTTTTTCTCACCCTCGCTTTCGAGTCACATTTGATACTCCCTTTTATTATTATAATTATTAGTATTATTATTATTCTCTTTCCTTATTATTATCTCTCCCTCGATTTTACAACACTTAAACCATCCAACAAGGTGCTTCACACAAGTTTTCGTTTTTTTTTCCTCCCATCATTATCTGACCGATCACCACCCAATCTTCTATGATCGCCCTCAAAAAACACTATTTTACTATTTCAGCCGATCAATCACGCCCCTTGATCGTTTCATTGATCACACTATCAGTTTGTGCCCCACTCGCCACCTTTCATTCGCCGAGACACACACACATACACACACACGCACACATACGGAGCTCCGCTATTTATTAACTCCCGCAGTCCGTGTTATGCTGTGCTGTTGCTGTTGCTGTTGCTTGTTGCTGTGCTGTGTTGCTGTGCTCCACCATGTGCGCAATGACTAATCCATCTGACCAGGGCTGTTCCTCGCCGTAACTGGTGGGAACTCTCAACCACCCTTGTGCAGCTTCCGGTTCTTTCCAGTTTCGAATGCTCCTGCCCATCAGTGCAAATTGCTATGACGACGACCCCGTTGTTCAGGGATTAGAGCTCGGGGTCTCACAAGTTCAAATTTTTTTTAATGTCCTGAAGACCCAATCCTACCATTCTATACAACTTCCGGTATACTGTTGATGAAAAGAAGAGTCCGATCAAAGAAAGAGCACTAGATACATAGGATTATTTTGTTCGACTAAAACTAACTGTTATCAATACGATTTCAGCAATCTGATAACAAGTGAGACAAGGGTCATATACAACTCCAGCTCAGGTGTAGAACTACCAATACCAGGCCGAGGAAAGTAGAAATTTGTGCACGAGGTGTCGTTGCATCGAGTAAGGGAGCTGCAGCACCAATAGTTTGATTCAAGCAATCTAAGAATGTGAAATTGAGATTCGATGGAAGCGGTGTATCCAGTGGATTGGTGGTGTTTGAAGAGAAAACAGCAGAGTTATTATATCCGTCCAATGTGAGAGCGATGCTGCTTGCACGATAGTACTGGATGACTTGTTCTGGCTTCGGCTGCCCTGGGTCCGATGTATTATAGGGGACGGCAGTGATTGAGGTAGTGCTAAGAGAACAATTTTCTGTTATTGAAACGATGAGGGCTTGGACTGTTGTGTTGTCAGACAAGATTCGGTAAGTGGTTGCAAGGCCGTCTGGGGGTTGAAACGGGGCATCGAATAATGGTCCGCCTGGACGTGAGGAATTAGATGGCTGTCCGTACTATAATGCAGGATGTACGTGTTAAAAAAAAAGAGTAGGGGAGGAGAAAATGTCCATTTACCTCACTCGAGTTGAATTCGTTACTATCGCCAAGTCCTGCGGCTGCACCGACGAACGTGATGGGCCAAAAACCAAATGGAAACCCGCGCCCTGTGGTACTTGGGATGTTCGTGCCGGGATAGCCACTCCCGTATTTCCTTGTGTGAATGTATCATCAGTCTCAGTCATGGTGCTTGGTGAACTTACTGTAAAAAAATCCCCGCCCCCCAAGCAAAAAGAAAAAAAGAAAAAAAGAGACTCGAGAGCGAACCTAGTTCCAAACACATCATCCCTCGTCCCCCCTCCCGACGTACGACCAGAAAATGGCTGGCCAGCAGGTATAGTAGTGACTTGTCTTGACCCATCTCCATAAGAACGAACGTTCTGTGTTGAACCTGAGGCAGAAGTTATAGACGAGGCTGACGAGCCTTCTCCTTCCTCAGCGGTGCCACCACCGCTTTTCCCGACAGAGCTTCCACTTCCACCGCTGTCACTTTTACTGCTTCCACTGCTTCCACTGCTTCCACTGCTTCCTCCTCCACCACCTAAGTAGGTTTTTCGCACATGATCCTCATTCAGTGTGATATAAGTAAAACATGCATGAGACATAAACATTTACCTCCTTTTCTGCGTTGTAAATGACGTGCGCCAGGTTTGAGCCAAGAGGATATAAGGGGCAAGTACATTAATGTATACAAAAAGTAAGAATTAGATGGCTTGAGAGGGACAGTGGAACAATCACGCCGCCTACATAATCAATCCATGCGTGTGTTTTATAATCTATCCGACTCCGACTCATTATGTAAGACCACGAATCACATGTTGCTGTAGCGTCACACCCCAAAGCCTGTGTGACAACGCCATGCATCAATGCATACATCCAACTGCTTCCACTCCCCCAATTTAGAATATAAACCATTTCAGACCTGAAGTATGGTACGCTTTTCATCGATACACTGGGTCAAACCCTTTGTCTGAAGTTAACTGCAACTGCGGGGTTACCAAGGGAAATTCTACTATGCAGGGCCCCCAGCTTACCCTTCACGCTTCACGTACAGTGAGCGTGGCTGTCCTAATTCCTAATGTGCAAAGGGATGTCCTATCATTACTTATCACTTATAACTGCAATATTTCAGCGGCCAGTGTTTTTCACATTCATTTTCAACGCAAATGTTTCATTGCTTTATTGCTGTTCTGGAATTTTGTTTAGATATTATGGATGGTACGTGTTTTTTTTTTCTACAATTTTGGTGGGATGCCGTGGGTTAATATTTATTTCGACTAGCTCCAGATAGGAAAATGTGTGCATCATATGTCCACTTAGACGAGGAGGCCGTTCTCGTGGCAAAGGGTGGTTTCTCTTTTTATTTATTTCTAAATGCAGAAATATCGGCGGCCCGTATTTTCACGTTAGCTTTCAACCCAGTTTTTCATTCCTTTATTAAAAAATTTGGAATTTGTTTTTCAAACATCATGAATGTTATGGTGCGTTTTTAGTAGATGTACTGGATGAACCCTCATCTCAACCTACCGCGCAGCTACGAGCTGAAATTTTGCTATGAACTAAGGTACAGAATTTACCCTTTATCTGCATTGTACGCAGGCTATGCTAGTGTGCCGTAGGATACCCTTCTTATCACCGCAATCTGTTACCGGCCAGTGCTTTCACATTCATATCCAACGCAATCTTTTCATTGCTTTTCTAACACTTTCTCATTCGTGCTTACAGCGATTTATACAAATTCACATATCGTGGGTATGTATTGTTTAATAGCCTGAGGTCGTCTGATCTATCAGACGAGACAGTGGAGCTGTTTTGAGTTACTGCCTCCTTGTCAGCCATCGATTCAATCAAATCTCTTTTCACTTCCAAAGTTGACTAATAATTATATATTTTGCAGCATTGGGAAATTCTATCCAATCGAATCGAATCGAGTTGGTTCACAGCATGTTTTACAACTCGATGATATGAAACCGTCTATGCCTGCTGCTATTTTGGTGAGTTGTGAGTTTAAGAATCTTTTTCTCTCATGAATGATCAAGTCATTGGAACGGATGTAATGCACCACTCGGGAGCGGGAGCGGGATCGCATAAACACCATGTGGATTCTTCCGTTGACTTTCCTTCTGAACATTTTGCAGGTTGCAGTGTTTTCCACATCTCTGATTTAGGAATAACATGCTAGCATGACTGGCAATACGCCCACTTTTCTGGCAGATGTATAACAGTATCCATTTAGTGGATTTAGCGAAGTTTTGTACAAATCAGTTTATTTTTTTCTTCTTCTCCATGAAGGCGAAAACATCTGGGGTGATGTTTACTTGTGAAGAGATGCGCATACCGGTGGATTCAGAAACTCTTTTCATGTTTTAAAATGATTTCAAGAGCTCTGGCCTGTCATGAGTCAGAAGCATAAGTCAGCAGTATATAACTCAATAATGTTAACGTGCCTTTCATATGCAGCAAAGTGACCACCTATCTCATGAACTTTATGGTCCACAAGTGGTTATTTCATGCCGCACCAGCTGGTAATCCAATAACACATTTCCAAGAACATTACGCCCAACTCAGAGCATTGCAGCAACTTACTCATCATGAATTTTATGTGGCTCAAGAAGCTCCAAAAGGTACTTGATTATATGCCTTGAGAACTTGCAAAGCACCCCCCCTGGGATCGTCGACGTTCGCCTCTTTGTAATATCTCTCGCAGGCCACCAACTGGACCTGCAACTGAAATCAATAATGCATGACCCATGTTATGATTAGGATTTTCGTCGGGGCGTCCATGGGTATTCATCTGTACACACGAATGAAGTTTTCTCGTATATCCAAGCCAAAAGAACGACGGGGGAATCCGTCAGTCGATATGCAATGGTCTGCAGTACTTAGTACATGCTCAGACTTGAATGAAACAAGTATGTGTGTGCTGCATTACTAACCTGGGGTTTCAGTAGTCTGGATCTCCACATAACTTATTTCATTGGTCCGGAACACTAGAGACCTCCTTGAGATACTCGATTTCAACGCTTCGAATTTCCCCCCAGAAGGCCTATGAATCCCAGAACGATTTTTTTCAGAAGTTGTATTGGGTTCTGGCGCAGGGGGTTAGGGGTATATTTGTGTGTCCCTCAACAATTGACAGTGCGTTAGACAGCCAGAATTTTGACAACCACGCTGTCCCTAGACAAAAGCTTGAGCCAGAATAGGATGATCACTTGATCTGTGAATACCAGTCACCATCTTGGGCGATATATTATTGTATCCAAGGTTCTTCATCAGTTTATTGAATACAAGAGCAGTGGCCTTGATAAAAAATCCAGGAATGCTATTAGAAATAGAATTAGAGAACTATGAGCCCATGACTGTAACTATGTGAGAGAATTATCTTACCAGGACGCAACAACGTGAAAACCCGGGTCTGTTGCATCTGATGGGTTTGTTAGAAGTTCTATAATCTTAACTACCTTTCAACCAACCCCCGATGAGACAAGCTCTTTTTCCTCTCAGAAATGAATTAATACCTCAATCAAATCTCCAGGTGACCCCCATGCACAAAGATACAAAGATAAAGAGGGACAGCGTTAGGATTTCTCAAGAGCATTTATGAACGAAATGCAGATTATTGAAGATCAGAAGCCTTTTGCACTCCGACCACCACCATCGCCTGGGCGCTTAAGGACTCAACCTATATTCCACACAGATACCTGCGTACACGCTTCTCTAGACAACCCCATAATACTCCATACACACAAAATAATAGAAAGCTCACAGAGCTACCAGAACACAGCAAAAATGACGGCCCCACCGACAGCCGCCACCAACAAAGGGCGTACACCACCCGCAGTTGTGGCGACTCGGTCGGATAATCAACGCCGGCTGCGATCCGACCCTCAGAACACCAGAAGAGATGAGGCAGAACACACGATGGGCGTCCTCGATCCAGTGACAGCGCACGACTTCCTGCTCGCCAAAAAACTCCTGCCGGAACGCCAGGTGATCACGTACTACAATCTGGCCACGGCACTACTTCACCTTGCGGAGTCCCAGAC
>QLPG01004149.1:0-12218 GCA_003314385.1 Gomphus sp. MG54
GAACAAGGGAGTGAGGTACGCGATGATCCTGCGCGTCGGTTATCAAGGTATTGAGTCTTTGGCCGGGAGCGGACTCGGGAACGGTGTCTTGTTCGGACACGGAAGCGTGTTTTCGGACGGACGTGACGGAAACAGGATCCATGGGAAAAGGTCTTTCGTTCTTTCGGTCGGAAAGGTCTCGGAATGGGAGCGGGTGGTTGTGGGGGTTAGTGTGGGTTTGTTGAAGGTATGGGCTATAACATCTGTAGAAACCTACTCAAGCTCAACTCACATAGCAAGCAGAAACTCTTACACACGGTGAGGTTGAGTCATTCCACTTGTCTTTTCAAAACATTTTGTCTCTCTCTGAGAGGGTGTGTTTGGCCAACATTTTGATATCTTGTGCGCTCTAAAAAGGTTTAGCAAATATTCGAAGGGGGGATTGTGTAGGGGATCTCTTAAAAAACATTGAATAAGGGTAGATAACAAAGCACAAAAACATTAGAAAAGACTAAAGTACAAAAAAAGAAGAGCCTCTTAATGTACTATTAATGTTTTTTCAATTAGCAATTGTTTTGCTAATTAGTCAGTCTGGATATGTTCAAATATTCTCTATTAGACTTTTCTCCAATCTTCTAGTGGTTCACAATATTCATTAATCCTTTAATAATCCTTAATACAACTTCTATTGTTTACCACTGAAGGTTTGGCCTGAAATTCAAACTCCACTTTCCAAAACATCTGGCTCTAGCCAGATTCAAGCCCAGAGCCAAGGTGCTGGTTTCCCCATAGAAACACACCAAATATTAGCCTGAGACACCCCTGTCTCATACAAATATTATAGTGAGACACTAGGCTGTGCCTATACTGCCTCTTCCCTTAATCACATGCTCAAAACCAGTCTAAATCACCTTTTTTATTGTTAAATAAGGAGATTACTAGGAACAAGCTGAGTAAAGTCTCAGAAAATAACTCATACCAGTCATGTGACCTCATGAATGACTCATTATGTCTCAGATGGCATGAGTCACTGGATTCTGATTGGACAAGGATGGTTTTAAGGGTGTAAACTAGATATTAGGATGCACCCTGAATTCTGAGACAAGGTGCATGTGATTCTTTGACATGACTCACTCCCAGGAACTGTGATCCTCTTGGCTTGTACTATAAATAGTTAGGAGATACTTTAGCTTACTAATCATCCCGTAAATTAGTATAAAAGGAGGCCTTCCTGCCCCCCTTTGAAGCAATAAAATCAATCATCTCCATTCCACTTGTCAGTGTGCCATTGTGAGTACTCTTAGTCAGCTGTTGATAGTCCAGCTCCTAGGTTTACATAATAGTATTAGTACTGTTGATAGTCCAGTATTAGTATTATCTTTCTCATATATTAGTATCGTTGATAGTCCGGTATTAGTATTAAATTCAGCATAAGTAGTTGATAGTCCTGCTTAGTGAAACTGATTTTACAGAGTGAGATTGTTCTGTTGATAGTCCAGTTCAATTGCATCTCTACTTCTGAGGGTTTTTAATCAGTTTCTGATTAAAGACTCTTTTGTCTCTTGAGATTACTTTACTATAATTTCTGTTTTGGTCTCACCCTCATTTTAGAGTGCATTGACTGGGTTATCCATTCAGTCCACTTACTTCCTCTTTGCTCTAAGCACATTCCCTTTTATTGGAATATCTCTGGACCCCTAAGTGTCCTGAACCTACAGACTTTGATAGTCTCATTCATTGCTGCTAAAAAATGCATCACTTACTTGTCATATTAGCTTGCTAGAGTTATTACATAGTTTGGACCAAAGTACAAATATTAATTTATTTCTAGAGTTGTGCTACAGCAGGGTTTGAAACTCTTCTTTGTCTTGCTTCACTACACACAGTGCTTGACTAAAGTGTTATATCTTTAACACCAAGGTCTTGTCCAGGTTCCAAAACAGCTTGCATGTCATGGTCATGGACAGCCAAAACTCAATTAAAGACAGCTTAACTCTTATTATTGTAAATGAGGTATCACTCAAATCACCAGTGACAGTAGTTTTGGGATAAATTGTTATCCCTTCTCATTCTTTTGCATCTCCAATGTGATACATGTATATAAGGAGGACCTAGATGGCCACAGTTCCCCAGTCCTTGTACTAGAACTTACACCATGCTAGTTGTATCTACAATAGGTTATGGGCCCCACTTGAATATACATACCCATCCTACTTTGCCAGCTCACAAGTTCCTTTATATACTTGTAAACATGGCCCTTGTCATATCATGGCATCCAGTACATCTAAATTCCTTGCTTCTATTGAGAAGTTCAATGGAACTAATTAGAACAACTAGTCTTATTCTATCAAGAGTGCCTTCCGACTCTCTCACATCCTCCAAATTGCAGAAGGCAAAGAGACCTGCCCCATTGCTACTCTACCTTCTGCTCTACCTGAAGCAGAACTCAAATCAATTGATAATTGGGAAATATATAATGATAAAAGTTTTAGCCTGATACAGCTCACTGTCAAGGCCTCTATCTGGCTGGCCATCAAGGATAATGAAACACTCACCCAAAACTAGAAACACCTACATGACACTTATAATCATACTGGTCTCAATATCTGGGTTGATATAACAAAATACTTTGGCATCTCATTCCTCCCTGAACTTCCTCTTATTCTGAAAGTAGATAAAATGTCAGAACTGAGTTTATGCATGGAGTCTGCTGGCATGTCTATCACACATAGCCTCCATGCAATGTTGCTCCTATGTGCCCTCCACTCTACTTATGAAGTGGTCTAACAAACCATACTTGCTAATGTCAGTGATTATAAGATGCTGACAACAATTGACATTCGGTCACACATTCTCTCTGAAGAACTATAACAGGGCACTAGTGTAAATTCCAGTGCTATTAAACCTGGTACCACTAAGAAAACCATGAAGATTATTTGCAACTTCTGTGGAGGATCTGGTCACTGGGAAAGAGACTGCTGCTGCAAAGCATGTGGTCTCTCTAAGGAGGAAGTGCAGAGTGAGTGTGTTTTGGAACCATTGATGATTTAACCTAAGAAGCATGACAAACCTTTGGTGTGAATAAAGCCTAATCAAGTTCTCTGATAAGATGGTAGCAAGTGAATGCAAGTCCATATTATTGTCCAAAAAGAATTGTTTAGAGGGGGCCTTGGCAGTTACCTTGTCAATTACATGTAGGAATAATAGTTTATGAGCGTAAACTATTAGTTCTACCCTTGCCTAGGATTATTTCTACTTGATGTTCTATATAATCTGGGTTTAGTTCTTTTACTATATTTTTGCATACCTTTTCTGTTATAGCTGAGAACCTTCCACTTCAGTAGAAGGGTGAGTGTTTTTGAACCTGGACAAGACCTTGGTGTTAAAGATATAACACTTCAATCAAGCACTGTGTGAAGTGAAGCGAGACAAAGAAGAGTTTCAAACCCTGCTGCAGCACAACTCCAGAAATAATTTAATATCTGTACCTTGGTCACAAACTGTGTAATAACTCTAGCAAGCTAATACAATGAGTAAGTGATGTGTTTTTTTAGCAACAATGAATGAGACTATCAAAGTCTGTAGGTTCAGGACACTTAGGGGTCCAGAGATATTCCAATGAAAGGGAATGCACTTAGAGGAAAGAGGAAGTAAGTGGACTGAATGGATAACCCAGTCAATGCACTCTAAAATGAGGGTGAGGCTGAGACAGAAATTACAGTAAAGTAATCTCAAAAGACAAAAGAGTCTTTAATCAGAGACTGATTAGACACCCTCAGAGGTAGAGATGCAATTGCTGGACAATCAACAGAACAATCTCACTCTGTAGAATCAGTTTTACTAAGCAGGACAATCAACTACTTATGCTGAATCTAATACTAATACCGGGCAATCAATGGTATCAATATATGAGAAATAACAATAATATCAGACAATCAACAGTATTACTATTATGTAAACCTAGGAGCTGGACTTTGAACAGCTGACTAAGAGTACTGAGTCACAATGTCACACTGGCAAGTGTAAGGAGATAAGATGAATTGATTGCTTCAAAAGGGGGCAAGAAGGCCTCCTTTTATATTAATTTACAGGCTTATTAGTAAGCTAATTATCTCCTGACTGATCTATATAAATAAGGACAGCCTTCCAGAACCTGGTGGCACTTTACAGAAAGTGATGGAAGGTGCTGGAAGCTTGTAGAAGTTCCTGAATCTATTTCTAACTATCTCCCTTATTTAGCAATAAAAAGGGCAATTTAGACCAGATTTAGGTATGTAACTAAGGGCAGAGACTATGCAGGGACAATATAGTGTTTCACTATAATAATATTTGTATGAGACAGGGGTGTCTCAGGCTAATATTTAGTGTGTTTCTATGGAGAATCTGGTAACTTGGCTCTGGGCTTGAATCCTGCTGTAGTCCGATTAACTAGCCAGTGGAGTTTGAAAATGGGGCCAAACCTTTGGTGGTGAACAAAGTGTAAATAGTATTAAATGTAATGGGAGTATTGGAGAGCTTTGTGAAGCACCAGGAAGGTTAAGAAAATACTATTAGAATATTTGAACACAAGAGGCAAATTGAATTAGTATTCCAAAGCTAATTAATTACAATACTAATGGTACAAGAAGGAGTCAGTCATGTTTTTGTACTTTAGTATTTTAATGCTTTTGTAGTGGTTTTTTTGCAGTATATAGGGTATAAGTATAAGAGATCTCCAACAGTGAGCTTCACTCTTTGGAATGAACCTCTTGTCTGCCAATTGGTCTTCAGACCTCTTGACAGAAAGGGTGGCAACTGGTCTTTGGACCAACTTATATAAGGGTGCTAGCTGCACTAGATAATCCGGTGGATTATAGATAAGAGTAAGATTGATTAAAGTTACTTTTTATGCTATAGAACTAGTCTCTATATATACTAATTCTAAGCTGATTATGTAACTCCTCAATAAGGCAAGACTTTCCTGAAATTAGTGGAAGGGTGTAGAAAGGAATGGAAAGTCCTAGAAGCCTGTAGAAGTTACGAGTCACCCTGTAGTTACTAATGAGTTATATCCCCATGACTGGTAGTCTCATCACTGGTCAAGTCATGAAATATTAATAGCATATGAGTCATGCTTCTGGGCTGACCTTATATGTAATAGTTATTATGTAAACTCAGGAATTTGTTGTACAATTGAGTCTTGAGAGCTTGACCCAGCAGTTTGGCACCATTTTCCATGTAGGATTGTTTGGCACCTGGATGTGGGTCCTTGTGGGTTCAAATAGAAATAAGTGAAAAGTATAAGTGTTTTTTTTGGAGGTTCTCCTTGGGCTTGAAGAGCTTGATGATTTATAAGTTAATTACTTGAAGGTAATTCACTCTTAAATGGCCAGCCAAACATTATAATATTTTTTGATAGTCCAGATGAGACTGATTTTAAGTTGGATTATTCCTTGGAGGAGAGGTTTGGACTCTTACATATAAAACTGGTTGAGAAGTGTCCAGACTTCAAGGGATCATCCCCTATTCCCTAACAGGGTGGAAGAAGCAGGGAGAGAGAGGGGAAGATAGAGGAAGAGAAAGAGAAGAAGGGGCCAATAGCATGTATATGCAGGTAAAACAGCTGAGGAACATAGAGGAAGAGGATCCAGAATACATAGACAGTTAGTAAGAAGCCATAGACAAACTACCGATACAACTCATACGATGTTGTAACTTGAAACAGATGAACGATATTGTTATATATATTAAGCACCCATGTAGCCAGAGGAGTGAAGGGAACATATAGATGGGATTAGAGGGCAGAATATAAAGGGGAAGAATAGGATTAGCAGAGGAAATGTTTTCAATGGATATAGGAATGAATTTATGTAATTGGGAATGACATACAACTATACTGGGGCACATAGATGTAGTCTTTGAGGGGAGGATGATGAGATCAGAGGATTTTCCAATCGGAATAGGACTTTAGGCATAGGCACTCACTATTGACAATGAATATTTAATAGTACATCACAATTCAGTGGGAAGTGTGGTCGATGACATGGAGGAACTATCAAAAGATAGGGCAATGACCCTATATCTGGATTGAGAATGCTGTTGCCATATTGGTAAGACAATTCTTTTATCATAGTATTGTCAAATTATGTATAAAAACCAAGTAGATATGATAAAAAATACTAGTCTTAGCCTCATTTGTTTCTCAACCAACCAATAATCTTAATATCCAACCTGTCTACTCTGATGTCTATGGTCCATTAAAGGTACCCACTCCTCAGAGATTCAAATATTGGATCACCTTCATTGAGGACAAGTCTTGCCTTGTATACATCTACCTGATGAAAACTAAAGACCATGCACTGGGCACATTCAAGCAGTATAACACATTAGTAGAGAACCAGACAGGAAAACCATAAAGACCCTGAGAGATGACAAAGGAGGAGAATACTCTTCAAAGGAGTTTGGATCATTAACTGCCTCTTCTGGGATATTCAGACAGAAGACTGCACCAGTCACACCTCAGAAGAATGGAGTTGCAGAGTGCTTTAACCAGAGATTGGAGGAAGGGATAATTTCCATGCTCTGTGATGCAAACCACCCTCTTATATTCTAGGGTGAAGCTGCTATGGCATTTGTTGTGTTAAAATCTCCAAATACACTAAACAAAGGTCGCAGATTAAACTGTTTGGCCTAAGCAAGGATGGTGGCTCATTGAAAACAGATAGGGATATTATAAAGAAAGTGTGACTAATGTGACACAGCAATGCATGCTGGTCAAATTATTTCAACACACCTCCTCGAGTGGCATCAACTCTGCATCCACCTTCTGAAATCCAAACTCCTTAACATCCATCACAAATCCCTGAGTCCTATGATGATCCAGTGTGTGGGGGGTAGATCCACTACAAGTTCTGTTGCATGCATGTATCCAGGGTTTGATTGATAGAGTAAGATGGAAATCTTCCTGGCAAATATATGAAGAGATGACTAATATATCCTCCACAACTGATCCACATGAAAACAACCTCTGTCTCCTTCCACTATTCATGCCAGTAGTTACTGGTAAGTTTGAGAAACTGAGTTATAACAGCACAATCCAAGTTGGGAATGATGTTGATATAAAAATTTTGTTTGACACAAAAAGTCAAACCACGAAAAATTTGTTTGATATGAAAAGTCAAACCATGAAATGAGAGTTGCAGTGATATCAGGAATGAGCGTAGATTCCACGAAGTATAATGGCACAAAAAATGCTACATAGTGCAATGATAAAAAAAGTATGTTGCATAGTGCAATGATACAAAAAAGGGTGCTAGCATAGGCTCGATGGTCCCTATTAGCGCATGCGGTAGTTAATGGGAGAAACCTGTGATCTGTTTGTATTGAAATCTCTAAGTATGCTGGACAAGGGTCACAGATTAAACTGTTTGGCCTAAGCAAGGATGGTGACTCATTGCAAACAGATGGGGATATTACAAAGAAAGTGTGACTAATGTGACACAGCAATGCATGCCAGTCAAATTATTCCAACATGTTGAAGTCCATAATTCCTCACCTGCTTCAGCACTGCTCCATCACACTCCTTTTGAATCCTGGTATTATCGTAAATCCTCTATCATCTACTTTATGGCCTTTGGCTCTACAGCATATGTGCATGTCCCTAAAGCCAAGTGACAGCACCTTGAGTCACACACAACCAAATGTGTCATGATAGCTATGCAGCTGGTACTAAGGCATAGAGACTATAGAATCCAGCAGTAAGACGATGGATTATTAGCAAAGATGTCATATTTTATCAATCTCCTCATTCTTCACTCAATTCTAGTACTGTTGCAAAGCAGAAACCATCACAGAGGCTGATTGACATCTCTAATAACCCTCCTGTCCACTACCAAGTGCTTTTATCTTCCTATATTCCTGCCATTGCATATAATGATGACACTCCTCCACCTGATCCACTACCAAGTCTTTATCCCCAAGACTCTCCTACCCCTCTACCATCCCCTCTACCACCTGCTCTAAGACAGTCAGAGTGTATCCATATCCTACCTCAACCTTGATGGCTAGTCCCAAATGCTGCCCAGTGTCATAATCCTCCTCCTGTTCCTTATCAGAGGGATCCAAATCAGGGGGTAGTTGCTAAGGATGAGGGGGTAGAACAGGCCGACCCTGCCATGACATTTCCTCAGAACCCACTTTATAAACTTATCTGCCTCAGTGATGCTCCAGATCTCTCAGAACCACTCACCTATAAAGAAGCCATGTCTCAAATTAATATACCATCATGGAAGGACTTGTGGAGATAAATATCAGTTGCTGATGGACAACAATGTATGAACTGTGATGTATCTCCCTTATGGCAAGAAGGCCATTGGCTCTAAATGGGTTTTCAAACTGAAAAAGCTTTCTAATAGTGCCATTGACTACTTTAAGTCCAGAGTGGTTGCCAAGGGTTATTCTCAAAAGGCAGGCATTGACTTCACAGAAACATTTGCCACTGTTGTGAGATTCAACACTCTCAGAGTGCTCCTAGCTATCTCTGCATTAGAAGATCTGGAATTAGACCAAGTTGACTTCAAATCTGCCTACCTTAATGGTGAGATTGAAGAAGAGGTCTACATGGAACTTCCAGATAGATACAGGCAGGGAGACAAGGTTGGGAAACTACACAAAGCTATCTATAGGACCAGATAAGGAGGAAACAGATGGCATGCCAAGTTAGACCAGGCATTTCACCAGATGGAATTTAGCAGATCCAAGGTCAATTCCTGTCTTTACATATACCAGCAAGGCACTATCAAAGTCTACATCCTAGTCTATATTTATGACCAGCTCATGGCAAATACATCTTGACAAAATCAAGGCCAAACTTGCAAAACACTTTAAGATGAAAGACATGGGACCTGCACAGTATATTGTTAGACTTGAAATCTATAGAATCAGAGCTAAATGGACACTTCACATCAACCAGCACAAGTATATCTTCGATATTCTCAAGCAATTTGATATGGAGAATTACAAACCAGTTGCCACACCTCTTGATCTAGGCTATCATCTCTCCAAAGACCTCTGCCCACAGTCTAAAGATGAGAGAGTGGCAATGAAGGACATCCCATATCTTACTGCAGTTGGATACCTGAATTACCTTACTGTTGGGACCAGACCATATCTTACACATGCTGTGGGTGAACTTGGCCAGTTTAACTCAAATCCTGGTCTAGGTAGAAGGCTGTCCAACATGTGCTCAAATACCTCAAGGGCACTGCAGATCTTAGATTGACCTATGGTCCTCCTAGCCCTAGTCCCCAGCCATTGCTCCAGACTGTCAAGTACACATACCGAGGATCTGGTAACTCGGCAGTACCAACCAGACACTCCATTAGTAACCATGTACAAGTCACTTGATGAGTTGTTCTCAGCTCGACACACATATCGGTCATATTCCTCACTTCCATCCCATGCCTACTCCCCACCCCTTGGTCCACCTTACCTCGGGACTTCCTGCCCTTGTGCTATCCTCGATTACAGCCCTTGTTTTATAGTCAGGCACTTCTTATTGTTCTATCCTTGGCCACATTCTTATTATCCTATCCTTTATTGTTCTATGCCTATTTACATTCCTTTATTCTAATTTTACTTGTTGTGGACAATAACCACATGCTCTGCATACCTTGTTGTTCCACATTCCTTATTCCACATGTCGCTTCTTAACCTATATAAGTAGGACATGCATGTACATATTTCCTCATTCTGGGTATCAACTAGGCTTAGGCCCTTCTACCTTCTTCCCCTCTGTTAAAGTCCTCGACTTGGGCTGGCATCACCAGCATCCTCCCAAGTACCTGTCTGTTGCAAATTGGTGGCATGTATGGCAAGTAGAGTACAATGCACGAGTATGTTGAAGCCAACACTACTACTCTTGGCCTGCAGGACTTGGCCATAGTCTACCCGACCTTTCGACAGCACCCCTCGGCAGTACCAAAGTCCATCAGTACCCAAAGCTTGACACAGACCTACTGTAATGCAAATTATGCTGGGATGAGGACAGAAGGCAGTTAACAACCAGTTATGCCTTCTTCATTGGTAGAGCTGCAGTGAGCTGGAGTAGCAAGCAACAACCAACTGTGGCCACATCCTCCTCTGATGCTGAATACATGGCAGCCAATTTTGCAGGACAGAAGGCTATGTGGTTGAAACAGCTGCTCACTGAGCTTGGCTATCATACCTCACAACTCACCATTTACTGTGACAGCCAGCCTGTGATTGCTGTGTCTAAGAATCCTGAACATCATGCTCAAATGAAGCACATTGATGTGATATACCATTGGCTCAGGGAGAAAGTTAAGAAGAAATTGCTTAAGCTCCAATTTGTGCTTACAGATGAGATGGTTGCAGATATGCTCACAAAGGGATTTGTTAAGATAAAACATGAGAAGTGTAGGACAGGCTTGGGAGTTTGCAGAAATGAAGGGAGACTTGATTGAGAGATTGAGATGCACTAAAGTCCCCTTTCATATTTCCATTTGATATGACTGGTATTTGGCCAGATATGACTTGTTTTATATATTACATCTTTGATGTTTGGATCTGAGTTTGTATTCAGCTTACATAATAACACAATTTTCACTTTTGCACTCCAACAGACCCAACATGATACTGTAAGGGAGGATACCATCCTGTTTGTCTAGGTGATGTATTTCTTGGCTGCTACATGGTTATTTGAAAGCTGAGATTTGGAATGTATGCTACCATTTGGCTAGCACTAGACATGCGGTTAGAATAAGAACTTTGAATGTCATCATAACCTCAAGTTTTGATCAATAATCAGATCATCAAACTATGTTGTCCTCAAAGATCTAGTGGCCCAGCAAATTAAAGGCCTCAAAGAGATTACTTTCACAAAAAAGATCATGGAGGAAAGCTCAGAAACTTGCCCATAGGGAATGGCACAGGTCACCCACTGGTCAAATTTTGGTGACCCACACCCATCCCATGGGAGCCCAAACCCATCCACCCATGGGTTTTTTCCAATGGGTAGATGGGTGTCAGGTGCGTGTCATACGGTGCACGTGCGGCCAGCGCGTTTCTGATCGAGCGTTCACCTATGTAATAGCTTACACTTCAAGTGGGGTGCTTGCTCACTTTGAAGAAATAATTGGGTCAAGAAGCATGCAAACTCACTAAAGGTATATAGGATCATGCCTTTGGTAACCTCCAAGCGTTCATTTTTGTTCTTCTCCCACCACCCTCTCACTCCACTTTTCTTCAGACTTCAACATGGATGGCCATTCCTTCGACATAGATGAAGCAGCCAAACTTCGGTAATCAATGAAAAGTTTTGACCTTGAAATTCAAAAAATTTCATTGACTACCATCCTGGGCTACCTGGTCTAGAAAAGCCTGCACCGACGTAAACTTGTGGCAGGATGGACATACAAAATTCCTGTATTGCAGGATTGTAGTCAATGAATGACCACCATCCTGCAAGACAGGAATTTTGTATGTAGTCAATGAAAATTTTTGAATTTGAAATTCAAAAATTTTCATTGACTGCCATCCTGGGCATGATCCTTACTTTCCTTTGGAAAACCCTGCCCAATGGTGTAGGATTTAGCCTCTGCTGCACTTTGCAGTCTATAATTTCGACCGAACACATGGAGCCTATAACTATACCCTTGAACTTGGACTGATGGATATGAATCGAACCCCGGCCAGCGTATCCCAAATCAAAGGATACCGCACATTTGTGCTATGTGGTGCGTTGCAATACCCGCAGACTTTTGTAACAGGTACACTGGTGCGAGCTATATACACGAATAGGTAACAAGATCCGAGATTGAGAAGCAGTAGTAATCTCACCTCGCACCTCCGCTTCGGTTCTCATTGATTCACGAACTGGTAGGACCACACGCGCGACGACTTGTTCTAAGGAGAAGAGAGAGACTTGTGCATATGTATCGTCATTCATACGGATGTAGTTGTGACATTCGGTATGGAAATGATAAGAGACAATGGTTGCAACGCGACATTCGTGGCTTTCACAAGCGATGGCGAATGTGGTTAAGCTACAAGGCTTATCCACAGACTTCATACTGAGGAAGTTTTGATGTGCGACTCTGAACAACAATGTCGAGGAGCGTAAAGTAATGGTGCTTGGCTTTGTCACCCTGTATTAGTTAGGGACCTTGATTCACAGAAGATATGTCTGTCACTGAGACTTGTTGACCGGCCTGAACATTTTCGGACCTTGAGTTTCTCCT
>QLPG01004150.1:0-24327 GCA_003314385.1 Gomphus sp. MG54
GTCTCCATTTTCCATCATCACAGAGTTGGGATAGTACAGCACCAGTTGCATATGCTGAGACATCAGTCTCTAGGCAGAAGCGCTTGGTTTGATCTGGGAGGACGAGGATAGGGGTAGAAGTGATAAGACATTTGAGTTCATCGAAGGTGGCTTGTTCCGGCCCATCTGGAGTCCAGGACCACTGCATGTCTGCTTTGGTCAGGTTGTTCAGTGGTTTTGCAATGTGAGAAAAGCCATCCACAAATCGGCAGTAGAAGTTGATAAAGCCAAGGAAGGATCTCACTTCTGTGACATTGCAAGGGATTGGCCAGTCTCGGACTCCTGCTACCTTTACTGGATCCATGGCTACCTTTCCTGCAGAGAGGATGAGTCCAAGATACTCCACTTCCAACTGTTCAAAGACACATTTCTCTGGCTTCAGATAGAGATTATTAGCACGAAGGGTCTCGAGGACCTGTCGCACTACTTTCCGATGGGCTTCAAGGGATTCAGTGAAGATGAGTATGTCATCGATGAATACTACCACCACCCCTTCATCGATGAGCTCCTTGAATATTTCATTCATCCACGTTTGAAGGTAGCTAGGCTGTTTGTGAGTCCAAAGAATATCACCAGGGCGATTTGTCCGGAATGCTGCCTTCAATTCATCCCCTTCTTTTATGAGTACATTGTTATATCCCCAACGAACATCCAGCTTGGTGAAGTATTTGGCTCTAGCAGCAGAAACCTTGTTTATGATATCTGGCATGAGGGGTAGGGGGTAGGCATTCTTGATTGTTATCTCATTGAGTTTCCAATAATCTTGTACGAAGCGGAGCTCACTATCCTTCTTTTTACAAAGAACACTGGAGAAGCCATAGGTGATTTTGAGGGACGAATACGATGGCTCTTCAATTTTCTTTGAGAAAGGCACCTAGTTCCCTCTGGTCATTGGGAGACATTGGATAGACCTTTGTGCTGAAGGATTTGGCACCTGGGATTAGCTCAATTGCATGGTCCCATGGCTTACAAGGAGGAAGTTTGTCAAAGGATTCCTTTGAAAAGACATCCTTGAATTCCTGATAAGGCTTTGGAACGAGTTCTTTGAATGATTTGATAGGTGTTAGCTCAGATGCCCTTTGGGCAAGCTGTTACAACATGGTTAAGCCTGCTCCAATTTCCTTGTGGTTGTCTTCAACAAAGACCACAAAGAGTCTGTCCCCATCCTCTGGTGAATATAATGGTTCTTCCACTATGGCAGTGCCTTGTCCAGGAGGAGGGGTAGCACTCTTTTTGATGTCTGCTACCATCTCAGAAATGGGCCTCCTGCTGGATAAATTGGTACCACATGACTCAGGGCATCGTGTCATCTTCACTTCTCCAGTGCTCCAGTCAATCTCTGGGTTATGCTCGGTGAGCCAAGTATGCCCTAGGATGATCACCAGGTGGCCAAGGCTGGTGACAGAGAAGGTAGCCCACTCTGAGTGATCTCCAAATATGCAGATAAGGTTGACCTCCTCCTTGATTGAACCTGCTTCATTTGGAGTGCCATCCATGTTATAAACTGGTATAGCATGAGAGAGGCGATGGGTTTTGAGCCTTTTAGCTCAGACAAATTCAATGTCAATGAACATTCCAGTGGCACCACTGTCAAGAAGTGCATCAATTGCCAGGGGGTGTCCAGTGTCAACTGATTGGACTTTCAAAAGACTCTTGTACATCGGCAGGTGTCAGTGGAGCATACATAGATATGAGGAGGGCACTGTTGTTTGGGAGTTAGAATGATGGGTTTTATTTCAGGCATGGCTGGTCAGATTTCAGTCTAATCTGGGGCTGGTAAAGGGCATAGCATGTCTCTTGTAATCCCTAGTGTACATGCTTCAAGAACTGAAAACTGATTTGTCAAGCGGGGCATGTCTTTCACCACCAACTTGTCTAAAAACCCTGTTCCCCTCCTTCCTCCTGAGTCTGGACCTTTGCCTTCTGTGCCATCTCTCGAGCATCCAGCACAGCAGCTACTGATTCAGAAACCATACTTGCAAGTGTTGCTTCGGAAATATTGGTGCAGACATCTTCCTTGTGGGATTCTGGACATGGTAGAGAGATGTGTCCTCACTTGCCACAGTTATAACAGGTCTGTGTCTCAGTGTGATGACGATTGGAGTCTATGTCCATGGGGGTTGCAGAGTTAGGTACAGGAGTAACTGGAGTGCTGTGGGTACAGGTTGGAATTATACGATGGGAGCTCTGGGGTGCTTGGGCTTGCTTAACCTCTACAAAACGACAGTGGTTGCGATTGATTTGACAAGCTGCATCCTTCCAAGCCTTAAGGTTAGATGGGAGGAAGGGTTGGGCATGGATCTTGTCTAGAATTATTGTTGGGAGTCCTCTTGCATAAGCATCTTCGAGTGCCTCATCATTGAAACCCATCCTTCCTGCTAGTATCTCAAATTGCATGGTATAATCATCTGCTAACATGTTAGATATCATCTTGAGGTTGTACAGTTAAGTACAGGCCGTTCTGGCATGGTCTGGGTCACCAAAGGCCTCTCCAACCTGTTTAACAAACTTGTTGAAGGTAGTGATGGAAGAAGTCCCATCGATGATTGCTTGGGTCTTATTATGTGCCCAGATCGCTACAGAGCCCTCTAAAATAAAAGAGAAAGCATACAACATCTTTGTCTTTTCATCGGGAAATGACCCTGACTGAAGAGTGATAGAGAGTTTCACTGCACGAATGAATCCTTCTGTATCTGCTCTGTCTCCATTGAACCTCTCTGGATTGGCTGCCTTGATGGTGTGATGAGAGGAGGAGGATGTGTAAGAAGGAGGGTAAACCGCTATGTGTTGTGTTGCAGCAACTGCGGCAGCTGATGCAGCATTGGCTAGATTGTTTTGAATACCACCCAGCTGGCCTTGGAGCACCTGATTCTGGTGCTGTAGGTGCCTCAGTTGTTCTGCTTAGGTGGCAAGCAGGGTTCTGAGAAAGACACCCTGTTCACCCAGGGATTCCCAGTATGCCTCAGGTAATTGGTCTGATATGATATAGAGGTGGAATGTGATAAGGAAGATGTGTGAGGTTGTCCTAGGTTAGCTTGATCTTCTGTTAGGGTGACACTATTGACAAGATCACAACGATAAGATAATCCTATAATTATGAGCTGAAAGGGGATATTCCACCTGGTGTAGCGGTAATCCTTAGTTTATACAAGGTCTACTACCAAAAAATACATGTAAAGCTCACCTGGTGTAGCAGTAATCCTCAGAGATCAAGCTGAGGAGTGACCATCACACCAGTCACAACCCTATGCCCTACTCCAGCACTTATTACATAACCAAGAACGCGAAATGGAGATCATGTAAATGGGGAAAGATTGACCAAACCCTGACAGCGTACCAAGTGATGTGCATATGGTATGGACACTTGTACATGGATGTAGGATGACTGCTTGGTCAGCACTGCCGAATTACCGGCATCTCGGTACGTGTACTTGACAAGTAGCCAGTATTCTGGCCTGCCGGTCTTTTGGGTGCTGTGCCATACTTCCGGTGCTGGTGCTTGTTCTGGGGTCTGTTCTTCTGTATTTGAGGTAGATATAGGTGGGTCAGGTGATCGCTCACATGGTGTAGTCTCCCCCTCGAGTAACACGTCATCGTCTTCATTTGGGATTGAATATAACTTGTTATCTGAGCTGTCAAATGTGATGTTCCTGGAGATTTGGATTAGCCTTGATTTTTTATTGTAATATCTCCAGGCCTTTGAGTGCTCTGCTATCCCAACAAATAGATGTTCTTCCACTTTTGGATCTAGTTTAGATCTCCTTTGATCCGGTACCATAACCCAGCAATGTATCCTGAATTTTTCTAACCTTGACACATCAGCCTTTTTACCAAAAAATGCTTCATATGGAGTAATTTCCATCCCAAGTACCTGTGTAGGTACCCTGTTCTTAATATAATTTGAATATGCCACCGCCTCGGGCCATAAGATCTTAGGTAGATCTTTAGTGAATATCATAGCATGTGTGTGTTCCAATAGAGCTTGATTGATCCACTTGGCAATGCTGTTCTGGGCCAGTGAGTATGGAGCTGTAGTTTCTATGATAATTCCATTTTGTGTACAATAGTCTTGGAATTTTCTGTTAACATATTCCTCACCATTGTCAGTCCTAATTCTTTTGACCTTTTTACCAGTTTGTATTTCCAGGAACTCCTTGTATTGTGGGAAATTAATAGTGACCAGATCTTTGGTCAGCCCAAAATAGATCTTGGTGTACCTTGTTTTGTAATCCATGTATGTAAAGAAATAGTGCTTGCACCCTGAGCCTTTTACTTGGGCCAGGCCCCACACATCAGATACCATGAGGTTGCCAATCTCCTGGACCTATTCATGTGATTCTTTGGGGAATGGTTCCACCTGGTGCTTGCCTTGAATACATGCCGTGCATTGAGTCGGCGCTTGTGTGTCATCGATCATTAGTCCTGTGACTAATTCATTCTTGTGAAGGGCCTTGATAGTATAGATATTAATATAGCCAAGTACCCGGTGCCATTTATCTAAGGTTTGCCCCTGGTTACAGCCACAAAGTCCTGTCCCAGACCTGGGGCTTTGGTAATCACTTTTTGTAGAGTCGGTTTTGCTTCTGTCCGATCACAAACATAGTGCCTTTGGTAGAAATGGTTTCCACCCCTGAAGATGTGAATTTGGCCAAGTGCCTGTGATTGGTTAGCTGCCCAACACTAATAATATTATTTGGGGAGTCCGGCATATGCTTAACATTGTGCAGTTTTGTAGGATAAATTTTGTCATTTATTTTGAATTCGATCGTGATCGTCCCTCACCCTCGAGTTATTAGGGAATTTCCTAGTACGATCCCATCGATTTCCAACTTTTCCTCTGTGTACATAATAAAATCATTTCGGCTGCATGTGATGTGTGTTATTACAGCTTTATTGGCCAGCCAGTCTGATGCCGAGATTGCTACTAGTGTGACCTCCTTAATATACATAAGCCATGAATGCAAGATCTTCATCCTTAGACTGCTTGGTGGAGTCCCAATATTTTGGCTCCTTGAACCACTTGGGTGCCTGGCCTTCTTTGCCACCCCCTTTTACCTAGCAATCCTTTATGTAATGCCCCTTTTTGCCACAATTCTAGCAATTCCCTTTGGTAGCACTGGATGTTTTATCTCCACTTTTACACCTGTTACTGGGGTTATATTGTGCCTTAAGTGCCATCTGTTTAATAGTACCAGCGCTCCATGATCGATCTTCATCTAATATCCCAGCAATCAAGGTTTCAGAGTTGATCGCTGTTCCGATTGCATTGACTGTAGTTATGAATGTAGCCCAGGTGTCCAGTAATGAAGTGAGTAATGTATTACTGAAGTCTTCATCGGTAATTAATTGCCCCCTGGCATTCAATTGTTGGTATAGCCCGTACATCTTTTGGATGTGCTCATCCATGTTAGCACCATCCATGGCCATTGTCTGGAAAAATTCCCAGCAGATATTAACTATGCTGATCACTGCTTTAGATTTGAAGATCCCGCACAGTCTGCTCTATATTTTTGTAGCAGTAGTATCTTGATCAATATATACCAAATACTCATCAGATATCCTAAGACAGATCTCCTTTTGCACTTTTTTATCTTTCTTTTTCCATTCAGTGATCACCGTCTGTTCCGCTTTGGTAGGTGCCCTGGCATCTATTGGCTATGGTTACCTGGGCACTCCTCTGCTTAGTGGAAGGAGTGGAATATACAGTCCATGTGATTGTGCTAGTGGCTGAGGATTTGCACAGATTTGGGGGTTTGCGTGCTTCAGGAGGAGTGGGAGATTCAACAGGAGTGAGGGGTTCAGAGAATCCAGAGGTGAATTAATTGGATGTTATGGCCCATGCCGCCAAACAAACCCACATTAAACCCCACAACCACCTGTGCCATTTCCGGGACCTTTCCGATTGCTCAAAGACTGAATAACCGATTTCCAGATGTCTGATACATCATTCCGAGGTTTTGCATTTCCAAACCTCTGAAGACTCCAAAATCAAGGTTCCGCTCCTTTGATAGACGATGCGCAGGATCATCGCATACCTCACTCCTTGTTCTTCATTTTATATTGCCCCTTGTACTCTCTTCCCCCCTTGTCTTTACTCGGTAAAAGATAGTACAAGAACTAGATACATGTATATAAGTCACTAGTTGACTGGACTATTTGCCAGTATGAATATCGACTTAATACTGTGTCGTAGTTTCTGATTAAGTTCTGGTAAACTTTCTGACTCTCTGAAATTAGGGACAGACGATCGAGGAGGGCACAACACATAAGTTGAAGCCAAGTCCCTGCGACCTCGAACCACTCGTACCACCCTATACCATGAACAGTCCCAAGACCCCTGGCATTCCCGACTTCCGTCCACTCCGATCCCAATCCCAATTCCGACCCTCAGTCCCCGCCCTCAGAATACGAATCCCCCCTTCGGAAACCATTCAGAACCCTCCGAAAACCCTTCCAGAAGTCTCCAGCTAAGTGCCGACATGCGGATTTAACAGTATATTCGTACTCACACTCCTGATCGTCATTAAGCATGAGACCTATCACACGTTCACAAGCCATGCAGACAATCACTCAGGCATCTGCCCGCTGTGCATCCATCCCCCAAGAACTGCCCATCCCCAGACCAAGTTTTCAGACACCTCAGACCCCAGCTCATCCCCCGGAGCCTTCTTCCGACTCCAGATTCTCAGACGCAGATCAACACCTGCATTTGAATTTGACCAACCCATTCCTTGTGAACCACCCCCTGGCAATTCAACAATCATCGCCATTGGATATGCGGTCCAGTTCAGGACCATCCACAGCAGTGCCGTCAGACTTATCAGCGCCCCCCTACATACCACCACCCTTCACACCTCCACCTGTGGCACCACCGCCCCTAGCACCACCACTCATTGCACCACCCACCGTACCCCCATTCGCTGCACCACCCACCGTCGCCCAACCCCATGTCGCACCACCCACCACAGCACCACCACCTCCTGCACACCCAGGAGGGGCCCCCACCTTAGGACCCAACGTTGTGCCTGATCTCACTCAGGCCCTCGTTATGCTGGCAAGTAACTTAGCCAGCCTCAGAAGATCAGCCCCCCATGCCGCCAAGGTTCGAGACCCGGATACCTTTGATGGATCCGATTCAAGGAAACTACAAGCCTTTCTAGTACAATGTAGACTGAACTTCCGTGACTGCCCTGATGCCTTTGACACCGAGAGTGCCAAGGTAACCTATGTACTGTTGTACCTGACTGGTACCGCCCTGGACTGGTTTGAACCAGCCCTCTCTGCCCCCGACGAGCCAGACTGGCTCCATGACTATGAGGAGTTCGTGAATAAACTCAAAACCAACTTCAGCCCCCATGACCCAGAAGGAGAGGCCAAAGCAGACCTTGAGACCCTCCACATGCATGATAACCAGCGCATCACGAAATATGTAGTCGAATTCAATCGACTAGCCACCTACATCCACTGGGGCGACGCTACACTGCGCCGCCAGTTCTACAACGGACTCCCCGGCAGAATCAAGGACGAGCTCTCTAGAGTAGGAAAGCCCCATTCCCTGCTCCAACTCCATCTCCTGTCCCAATCCATCGATGCCTGCTACTGGGAGCGACAATCAGAAATCACCAGAGAGCCCCCCTCTACCTGGAACTTCGACCACCTCTACGACAGAGGGAGGACCCCCGTGACCATGTATTCGGCCTCTAACACGGGCAATAAGACGGCCAATATAGGCCAACCCGCGACCCTATCCAGTGGCAGCAGGACTACCACAGATCTTTCGTCTAAAATCGGAAAATATGGAAAACTTACACTGCAAGAATGGCAATGCCCCTTCGAACAAAACCTCTGCCTCTTCTGTGGCAGATCGAGCCACTCAGCCAAGGAATGCCCGAGATCCACCACCACAGTCACCAAAGGGCACACAGCCTCTGTGATGGAAGAGGTTGAAGAAGAGTCTGAGACATCGGACACTTTGGAAACTGAGGAATAAGAAGTTAGGCCCCCGACTCCAGCACCAGTTGTTCACGTTGAATACCAACTATGCCTACAGATGTAAAACAAAACAATGCATCCAACCTTTTCAGGAATATGACCCCCCATGACCAATCGTCGAAAGATTTTGACCGCTCTGCGGAAACACTCTGACCCTCCAAACTCTGACCCTCCGAACTCTGACCCTCCGAATCTGACCCCCCCAAACCCCGTCAGAATTTTAGTTGCAAGGACCACGCTCACCTACTATGATCTGTTGATCGACAGGGTATTGAGTAGTACTCGTTTAGATTATCCTAACTGATTCTTGGCAATATGGAGCCAGCAGTCTTCACTCAGCGCTCAAATACAACCCTCCAAAAACTCTGCTCAGGGAGAATCCTGATCACCGCAGAATCCTGTACCATCCCTTAGACTAATGGTACCATGTAGATTCTCTAGAACTAGACCCTTTCTTGTTAGAATATGAATACGAGCTAAACTAATCAACAATTTCAACTGAGACTCGAGTTGCAGGACACTCCCCGAATCCTGATGACACTACCTCCGTCCAAGCGACAATTCGGTAGAATGAACGCTACGATTCCCACAACCCCACAACTACTACGGCCCCAACCACAGAAATCAGGCAACCATAGGACATCTGCTCAAAAAAAAAAAGAGAGAAGAGAGAGAGAGAAGAAGAAAAGAAAAGAAAACATCCGAAAAACGACAATTATTCAGGATCCTTATGTCGCCCAAGAAGACACCGCCAAACCCTAAAAATTCATGACACCAATCATACAAACAACTAATCAAACACCCTCATTTGGATCACTCGAACCCTCCACGGCCCACGCCAAACCCAAACACCCATTGGAACCACCCGACCCATGACCCAAGCGGACAAGCAACCGATCTACGTCCTCCAGAAAGGAGGCATCAAGCCCCCAATCTGCCATCAGGAAGGATGTTAACGCGTTGGAAAGGCTCCCCCACAACCTCACTTCCTCTATGCCAGGCCCGGCAGCTGTCAGGTTGGACATACAACAATGATAGCGCTCATAGTAGTCCAAGAGTTGGTGCAGGTCCTCCCGGTACCTGTCCAGACAAAATAGATACATGGCAATATGACCGAGTACCCCCCGGCCACTCATTTCCACCCCCGACTCGCCAGAGGTTTCATCCTGCTCCGGATCCCGACAAGGAACAGCCCCAGACGGTGATGGCCTCATATAATGGCTCGCTATGGGAATCAGGAAGTGAAAGGCTCCGACAAAAGCACCACTCACCATAATAATCATGGACCCTAATGGTACGGGCATGGAGAAGGGTCAACTCCTTGTCAAGGGTGTGTAAAACACATGCCTTACTTGTCCCCAGACCATAGAGGGGGATATGGGAAAAATCCCCGAGGTTTTCCGAAGGTTGCGGATCCATGTTCTCCATTGAGGAAAGGCCCCTCCTAGTTCTGCGAACACCCCCTTTTATAGACAGACGAACCATCAGCACTTATCAATCAAAAAATCCCAGGGGACCATCAAAGAACCCCTGCAGGAATGTCCATCTTAATTACCGCTCTAATTAAGCTTAGGACCTCGAGGGCTCGGTCCTAGTGGATGGATACTGTTATGGCCCATGCCGCCAAATGAACCCACATTAAACCCCACAACCACCCATGCCATTTCCGGGACCTTTCCGATCGCTCAAAGACTGAATAACCAATTTCCAGATGTCCGATACATCATTCCGAGGTTCTGCATTTCCAAACCTCCGAAGATTCCGAAATCAAGGTTTCGCTCCTTTGATAGACAACGCGCAGGATCATCACATACCTCACTCCTTGTTCTTCATTTTATATTGCCCCTTGTACTCTCTTCCCCCCCTTGTCTTTACTCGGTAAAAGATAGTACAAGAACTAGATACATGTATATAAGTCACTAGTTGACTGGACTATTTGCCAGTATGAATATCGACTTAATACTGTGTCGTAGTTTCTGATTAAGTTCTGGTAAACTTTCCGACTCTCCAAAATTAGGGACAGACGATCGAGGAGGGCATAACACATAAGTTGAAGCCAAGTCCCTGCGACCTCGAACCACTCGTACCACCCTATACCATGAACAGTCCCAAGACCCCCGGCATTCCCGACTTCCATCCGCTCCGATCCCGATCCTGATTCTGACCCTCAGTCCCTGCCCTCGGAATACGAATCCCCCCTTCAGAAACCATTTGGAACCCTCCGAAAACCCTTCCGGAAGTCTCTAGCTAAGCGCCAACACGCGGATTTAACATTGGATAGTGATAGGGAGGATGAGGATAAGGAGGAGAAAGGAGAAGAGAAGGGGAAGGAGAATGAGGAGGGAAATAAGGAGATGAATATAGATAAGACTCTGAGAGAGTATTAGATTTTTTTGTAATTTTCTTGTTTATAATAAAAAAATTTTGTGTAAGTTTTCAGTTGAAACTGAGGAAACTGAACCGAGGAAAATAAAGAAAGAGAATAGAAAAGATAAGAGAGAAAAAAGGACAAAGTGAGACCTGCCAAGAGATTTGGGAGCCCTGGAGTGATAAATAGAAAGAAATAGAAAGACATGGACTTGAGAGAGAATTAGAGGAAAGGAAATTGAGAGGGGTATTCAGGATGGGTGTGATAGTAAGGTCAAGATGGAGAGTTGAGAGGATGTAAGGTTGAAATGGAGAGTTGAGAGGGGAAAAAGGAATGTATTTAGGATGGGGAGTTGCATGGTTCACCGGGTTTCCACCTAGTTGCCACCTCCCCCTTTTAGGTAGACATTCCATCATCTAGTTAACATGTCAGCTTTGAGCTGAGCATGCCGGGATGAAAAAGAGTGGTAAGGGTGAATGATGTGGGTATGAAGAACAAATGGAGTAAGAATGGATGGAAGAGACCTTGACCAAATGTGCCAAGAGGTGCCATTGACTGAGAGGTCCCAGCTAAAAAGCTTGCCAGCCTTCTGATTTGCAAGCATGTACAAAGGCAGTTGTATTGACTAGGGCTATTCACAGAGCTTCCAGCTTTGGAGAGGATCCAGGTTGAGGCTGTTGGAGCCGTGGCAGATACCAGCTGGACCGAGGCTATCAGGACATAGCTAGAGATGTTAGTGGTGTTTTGGAATGTAATACTGCCCAATACCCTTTCAATCAATGGATTGCAGTAGGTGAGCCAGTTGTGACCAAGTTTTGCTGACCAACAAATCTAGTGACATGGGCTGACTGAAGTTGTCCTAATGGAAATCTAATAGGCATGTCTACAGATTTCATGAATTAGTAGTACCAATAATAAAAACTTTTAAGGGAAAAATAGAAGTAACAGGGATTTTTTATGTTTCCAGAGATAAGAAGATTCAATAAAACTATGAGTAGAACCTGAATCAATCAAGCATGAAAGAGAGGTTACCGAGGGGTTTGACACCAATCAGAGGATAGAAAGAATTGGGAATAAAAGAAAAAAAAAACAGAAACATTGAATTTAACTTCACTACTGGCACTTGCCCAGTCAATGAAACTCTTAGTATGCTTAGAGGCTGATGAGTGGCTTGACTAGAGCCTCCACATCATTCTTCTCCTTGGGAGCCTGAGTTCCCACCCATTGGGCCAATTCAGTCTGTTTCTTCTCAGCTGCCTTAGCAGCTTCCCCAGCCAAATGGGATTCTTCTGCAGCTTTGGCCACTGTCTCGGCCACTGCCTTAACAGCCTCCTTTGCCCTTTCTGCTGCTATCTTCGCCTCCTTGGCAGCTTCATCATCCACTTTCTTCTGGGCCTCGGTGGTCTCCTGCACTGCCCGTTCTGCCTTTTCTTTTTCCTCCCACTGGCATTGCCAAATGAGCTGATTCTACTCTATTTGCTACTTCTTGTCATCGGTTTCAGTGTCCATTTTGTTGATTCTTGAAAATTGTTGATAGGAGTTATAATATGGTTAATGGGAAGCTTGGGAAATTCCCCAAACAATCCATGATATCACACCGGTGCCCAGAACTCTATTTTGAAACTCCACCTACTGGCTTCATGGGTTCAGCTGCTAGAGGGGGGATCTGTCAAGTCTACAATACTGAGCTCTGGTTCACTCAGCAATACCAACCAACCCTTACCCATATCATCCCTCACTAGTATGCAGCCTTGGCTCGGTACATTTGGCACATTATCTGATTCACTCCTCTCATCCCATCCCACTGTCAGGAACTGTACGCCGGCAAGCCCAACTATTCATTTCAGCCCACTCAGCCCAACTCCGCTCTCGCTCGCTATTCAACATAATGCCCTCAGCCCACGGACTATATGCACCTCGTGTATCCATCTTGGCATCACATGCTCCTGTCAATTCACTCCACTCATTTACATCACATTCCATATGCTCGCTATTCCATTCTGTCTTCATTTATGTTTAATATCCTTTCATTTACATTTCATTCCATTTTCATCTGTTTGCAATTCCGCTCAGTCCTTTATGTCCAATCTGCTATTACATTCCTTAGGGTAACTCCGTTGGGAATTGGAGTGACACGTCACTCCACAATGTCACGGAGGAGATCATTATTTGGGACATAGTATTTCTGTTTCTCACTTTTCACGATCCTTGGCTTTCTCATTCTATTATAGGAATCTATTCGACTCCTAGTAGATTAGAAAGTAGTATAAAAGATCTTGTACTCATAGTTCAGTCTTCAGTCAGAAAATCAACCTTGATTTTGACTAAGGTTCCTCTGTTCACTTCTGTCTGTCTCGCATTTATGAAATTGGGGACTGTGCAGTCTAGTGGGCGCAACACAATATGTTGAAGCCAAGCCCCATTGTCAAGCATCGGTTACTGATGGACTTCGGTACTGCCGAGGGGTGTTGGCAAAAGGTCAGGCGGACTATGGCCAAGTCCTGCAGGCCAAGAGTAGTGGCATTGGCTTCAATGTACTCATGCGTTGCACCCTACTTGCCGTGCGTGCCACTGTATTTGCAACAGACAGATACTCGGGGGGATGCTGAGGATGCCAGCCCAAGTTGAGGACTTAACAGAGGAGAAGAAGGTAGAAGGGCCTAAGCCTAGTCGATACCCAGAATGAGGAAATATGTACATGCATGTCCTACTTATATAGGTTAAGAAGCAACATGTGGAATAAGGAATGTGGAACAATAAGATATGTAGAGCATGTGGTTATTGTCCACAGCAAGTAAAATTAGAATAAGAAATGTAAGACGGGGATAAAACAATAAAGGACAGAATAATAGGATGTGCCCTAGGATAGGACAATAGGGAATGCCCGATTATAAAACAAGGCTGTAGCCGAGGATAACACAAGGGCAGGAAGTCCCAAGGTGAGGCGGACCAAGAGGTGAGGAGTAGGCATGGGATGGGGATGGGGATGGGGAATGTGACCGATATGTGCGTCTAGCCGAGAACAACTCATCAAGTGGTTCGCACTTGGTTACTAATGGAGTATTTTAGTCGGTACCGCCGAGTTACCAGATCCTCGGTACGTGTACTTGACACCCATTTAGAACCTCGCCATTGCCTCACCTTTGGGAGATTAATAATATTACGATTATGTCCTTTCTCCACATTGTAATAGTTACTGAGGTCTTATCCAGAGGTGAGTCAGAAAAGGGAGTATCCTCTGACACAAGCCCCTTTGACTTTGAACCTCTGTACCACTCTGTCAGGCCTCGGTAATGCCAAAGGTGTGGTCAGGAACCGGCCAAATCCTGCAGTCCAGTTGTAGTGGCTTGGCTTCAACGTACTCATGCATTACACCCTGCTTCCTGTGTGTGCCACTGATTTGGGATGGAAGAGATGCTCAAAAGGATGCTGAGAGTATCAGCCCGAGTGGAGGACTTCTAAACAGAGAGAGGAGAGCAGGAAGGTGTCAAGATTCGGTGACGCTGAGATATCGATTAAGTCCTGCAAACCGTTTCGGAGTGGCTAGGCTTCAACGTGCTCGTGCGTTGCGCCCTGCTGTTCCATGCATGCCACTAATTTGGGTAGTGAGAGGAGCCTCGAGAGGATGCCAAGGGCATCGGCTTGAGCGAAGGACTTTTTAGAAATAGGAAGCGGACAAGGGGGTGCGAATCAATTGATATTCTGAGTAAGGAACTATCTACATACATCCCGCTACTTATATAGTTAAGAAGCAAGATGTGGAACAGGGTGGCGTAAAGAATGGAGACAATAAGGTATGAAGTAACCACATGGGGGCATTGTCCACAGTGATCAGAAATAGAATAAGGAGTGTAAGCAGAATTAGAATAATAGAGTATGGCTGAGAATAAGATAATGAAATGGTGGGCGAGAATAGAACAATAGAGGATGGCCGAAGATAAAACAATGGCAGTGGCCAGGACAATGAGTGGCCGTTATGTTGTTCGGGGAAAACGGGTTGAGGAGTGGATAGGGGGTGAAGGAACAATGAAGAAGCATGGATGAGAGGAGTGGTCCATACGATGTACCGGGTGTACCGAGCTGAGGCCGCGTGGTAGTGCGAGATGATGTGGGTAAGGGCCAGTTGGTCAGTACTGCTGAGTGAGTTGGTACTCGGTGTTGCAGGCTTGACAGAAGGCATAAACCTAGTGGATACTCAGACTGAGGAACTATGTACATGCATTTGCTACTTATATAGGCTAAGAGGTAGAATGTGGAATAAGGGTGGCATAAGACATGGAGAAAAGAATAAGGTATGGAGACCATGTGGAGGTATTGTCCACAGCAATCTAGAATAGAACAATGTGATGTAAACGAGACTAAGACAATAAGATATGACCGATAATAAATGGGTAGGAGTGTGAGGGAAAATAGAACAATAGAGGGTGGCCGAATATAAAACAATAGGGCTGCAACCGAGTGATAAATGAATAGTGAATGTCCCAAGGGTAAACGGGCAAGGGGAAGGATGGGGAATAGAAGAAGAATAAAGAATAGGAGGGTGGGGTAGGGAAAGTGAACAATGATGAACTGGATGTACCGAGCTGAGACCATGTACTAGTGAGGAATGACTTGTCACTGGCGTGTGGGATTAACGATAAGGGTTGTTCAGTTGATACTACCGAGTGAACCGGAGCTCGGTATTGTGGGTTTGACACACTCCAAATCGACACTTCCAGACTCTGTGACCTCAGACTTAACAGTAATGATAAATATAAGTATAGTCAGTGGTCATACTTACAAGACAGCCAAACAGTCCCTTTGTAAATTGATCACTAGGCTGACTCTCTTGCAGCAGAGATACATTTTGTTAAGTAGAAGAATAACCTCAGAGTTAATAATAGCATCGTTACTGCCTAGGAGAAACATTCATTTATAAATATCAGATACAAGATTTCCTCAAACCATAAAGATTTTTTTGACTCCGGCTAAGTAGATTAGCTTGATTCAAAGAGCAAGAGAACTTGGATCCTTGCACTATTTGAGGTATGCAATGATTATGACTTATAAAACTCACCTTTCTTGTAGCATATAGATTTTTCAAGATGGTCAAGGGTAACGAATGTAATCAACTACTGGATCTCTTATAGGTACCGAACAGAAAGGACTACGCAAGATGTAATACCTGCTAAATTTACTTAACTCCTTAGATCTATTTGATCCTATTATAACGCCAACATGGGACTCCTTCTCTCACAAAGTATTGGGGCATATTAATCAGAGATCTAAAAAGATGTTTGAAGTGGTCACTTTTGCAAACAGACATCTAACCTGACAACTTGAACGGACAATCGCTTACCATTTTGTTACCCCAATTTTGCTGGTTTCTGAGTTTCTCCTGGCAAACTAAGAAAATCCTCAGTTCTCTGATAAGGGCCCTGGGGTAGACTTCTATACAAAAGTAACCACTGTTCATGCTTTTCTGAGCCAGAGAAGCATCCTATGGCTGCCGTGAGTTTCTCTGTTTGTCAAACTTCAAGCTTAAAACCCTACCTAACGGGAGCGGAAATGTCACTGGTTACGCGAGCTTTGGAACTGCAACATTATCAGTATGCTTATTAAGGCGCATGGATTACAGAACTTACGATATCTCGTAGTTGTGATTGGGCATCGTTGAATTGTTTCTCGAGGTACTTTGACTGCAAAGGATTGATTCGGCACGCCAGCTTCACAGTAAACGTCATACCTTTTTGTTGAGACTATTCAGTTCATCAGACAACCCTTTCTCCTCGGCTTTTAAGTCTTTTTCCATAGTTTGTCGAGGGACCGCCATAAACCTCGGAGGAGATAAACTGATCGTAACTATCACTTTGAACCAAAGCTTACATCTTGCCGACTCCCTTATACATATTCACGTCTCCCTCGATGGAACGGATCTCATCGATTGTTAGCTGCAGAATTCTGCGTTCTCGCTCCTTGGCAGAAGCTTGAGCGCGAGTTATTGAAAGAGAACGCTGGGATTGCACAGCAGTTTGCTGTATTTGTAGCAATATCTTTGGTGGTATATTCTAGTCAGTATATATGGATGAAAGACCGAATCATACCTTGCGCAAAGTATCGTCTGGCAATTGTGACATCACGGATGTACGTGGTCAAAGTTATGATAAGCGCCGACCTGTAAGTGAGAGCGAACCAAGTCGCCTTCGCCGAGAGATGACCTCTGAAGAGCCATTAGACTCTGTTTCTCTCGATACTGAGCCTAGTGCCTCGCTGGACAAGGCAGTTGTAGGCGACGCAGCTATTCAAAAACCCTCAGACGACCACGAGCAGGACACGCTGGAGGCCGAGTCTAAGCATGGTGCCGCAACAGAGGATACGCTAGTCCACCCAGCCAGTGAACACCCACTCCCCCCTCCACCCCTCAACTCTTCTGAAATTGGGGGATCGTTTCAAGTAAATCAGGCTCATGTTGAGTCGTCCAATGGCTCCCTGCCTCAACCACCTGACTCGGCGAAATCAATCCAAACCCCTCCTCCTCGCTCAGCTTCAATATCCAGTACCATTTCTATGCATCATCGTTCCTTGACTATGTTTCGAGGAAATACCCTTTCCGTCGTTCTCATTTCCTCTGCCCTTGACACGATTGCCGCGTCGCGAGAGGCGAAGCGATCGCCTGCTCTTCGGGATAGCACACAACGTGCATTGGAGATGATCAGAGCGGGACAAGGAGGAGATAGACCACGAGATATTTTTGAACCTCTCAAACTTGCTTGCGAGACACGGAATGAGAAACTCATGATTGCAAGTCTCGACTGCATCTCCAAATTGATATCTCATTCGTTCTTCGTGGAGTCTTCTCCACACCCACAAAAACTCAGTTCTCCCCCAGAATCTCCTGGAGGCGCTCCGTTATCGTCTGCATCGCTTCCTGACCTTGTTTCTCACACCATTACCTCTGCATACACCGAAACCACACCTGATCCGGTTTCTCTACAGATTGTAAAGGCACTCCTAGCACTAGTACTGTCTCCTACAATACTGGTTCATCACTCATCCCTTCTCAAGGCCGTAAGGACCGTTTACAATGTTTTCTTACTTAGTCAGGATCCAGTCAACCAAATGGTGGCACAGGGCGGTCTTACGCAAATGGTCAATCATGTCTTCACACGTTGTAAGATTGGGGGAACCCCTTCCAGAATGAATGGTCATTCTGATTCCATAGACTCTTCGTCATCATTGAAGGACCCCCAAAACATACCACCATCAGATCGGCGATCGTCCTTAGCATCCTCGACACTGGAAAATGAATCAGTAACACCCTTCACACGCTCCCAAGAAAATCTCAACGGACCTACGGTTCAAGTAATTCCTAAGTCAACTGAGCTCGATCCCGACCAGGTTTCTATCACCGGCGACTCGACTATCTCCTCCGAGTTTACTGAGAATACTTTAACCATCACAAATAAAAAGGAAGGTGATAATAAGCTAGAACCGCAGGGTGACATTCCGAACGATGTCACTGAAGAACCACAAGAAGACGGCAAACCGGTACCTCCAAAGAATACCATAACTCTGTGAGTATAGGGATTGAATGGGCCACCTAAATTCCCTCATTCTCTGATTTCCATGTTAGGGAGACTTTCGAAATCCTCAACCCTCACGACTATCTTTCTGAGAGAGACCTCCCAGCTCAGCAATTAAATACCAAGGACTTATTTGTCAAGGATGCGTTTCTGGTCTTCAGAGCCTTGTGTAAGCTGACTATGAAACCACTCAACACTGAGAGGTAAGAGCAATCTCTAAGAGATGGCACTCTTCTTGACGCTGACTCTATTATATTCTAGCGAGCGAGACATAAAGTCACATGCGATGCGTTCAAAACTACTATCTCTTCACCTTGTGCTGACCATTTTAAACTCACACATGAACATCTTCGTCGATCCTTCTACGATCATATATTCGTCATCCACAAACGAGAACACAGCGTTTATACAAGCTACAAAGCAATATCTCTGCCTTAGCATCAGCAGAAACGCAGTCAGTCTGGTTCCCCAGGTCTTCGAGCTTAGCGTCGAAATATTTTGGAGAGTGTTGTCAGGTCTGCGGACAAAGCTTAAGGTGCCAGGAACTCGGTTTTATTCATGTAACAGCCCCGTTCACTCGAGCGTTTCAGCCCGAGATCGAGGTCCTGCTCAATCAGATATTGATCCCCATTCTCGAAATGCGGAATTCGACCTTAAAGCAGAAGACCGTCATCCTTGATATGCTGTCCCGTTTGTGTCAGGACCCACAGGCACTGGTAGAGATTTATCTCAACTATGACTGCGATAAAGATGCAGCAGAGAACATTTATGAACGGTAACCATCAGTTTCATGTCGGATATGCTTCCGCCTCTCACCTTGCAGCTTTCAGTCTCATGAACATAATCTCAAAGATGGGCACTTCTCACTTTTCCACTCCAAAGGAGAAAGTCGCTGACCCAACTAGTCCATCTCTCCAACCTTCTCACCGAATAAATCGGTCTGCCCTCCCTCCATCACTTAGTACGAACGCCCTTTCAGCACCAGGGGCCCCGGAGACCAATGCTCATGGCTTATCCGAGGGCAAGCTGAAACGCCAAAGTTTGGAGTGCCTCGTTGCTGTCTTGCGGTCTCTTGTCGCCTGGGGGACGCAAGCTGGAAAGACCGTAACTGATCCTATCGACACATCAAGTACTTACCCGCGATCTTCTGAGGATCACAAGCTGGAAAGTGCTCCCTCCGATACGGCGCTCGATAAATCCACTGTATCTTCGACTGTTGAAGTTTCAAGAACGGCTACACCTGATATTAATGACGACCCGGGCAGATTTGAGAGTGCAAAGCAGAAGAAAACGACGCTGCTAGAAGGCATTAGAAAGTTCAATTTCAAGCCAAAGCGGGTGTGTCAGCTCTCAGCTCTCGTCTTTGAAAGTCTCAAAGTCTAGTAACCCGACAGGGCATCCATTTTCTTCTCGAAACAGGGTTCATATCGTCTAAGACGCCACAAGACATTGCTTCCTTTCTCTTCCATACCGATGGTTTAAGCAAGACAATGATTGGTGAATATTTGGGTGAAGGGTTCGTGGTCTCTCGAGACATCTACCTATGCATTCATCGATTTATGTGCAGCGATGAAGAAAACATTGCGATCATGCACGCTTTCGTGGACCTTCTAGACTTTACAAATTTACCTTTCACAGAAGCACTACGTATATTCCTTCAGTCCTTCCGTCTACCTGGCGAGTCACAAAAGATTGATCGGTTTATGCTAAAGTTCGCGGAGCGGTTCATAGGGAATAATCCGAATGCATTCGCCAATGCTGGTATGATTTGTGCTAATCAAATTAGACCACTTCCTCATGCATTTTGGTTGATTTAGATGCTCCATATGTTTTGGCATATTCAACTATCATGCTCAATACGGACGCTTTCAATCCACAGGTCAAACATCGGATGACGAAGGCAGACTTCATCAAGAACAATCGTGGGATAAACGATGGTCAAGACTTGCCCGAAGAATATCTTTCTGCAATTTTTGATGACATCACTTCTAATGAAATTCGTATGAAAGATGAAGTCGAGAATGCTTTAATGATTGGCGTTCCAGGTCCAGGTTTGGCAGGCGCCCTGGCCAATGTTGGTCGTGATCTACAGAAAGAGGCGTATGTTATGCAATCGCATACTATGGCAAACAAATCTGAAGTATGACCATCCCGTCTCCCCGTTCAATCCATTGATTTGCTGGTTATAGGCACTTTTCCGGACACTCATGAAGGCTCAGCGCAAGGGATCTGGGAAAGGCAATGAACAGTTCTTCAGCGCCTCCCATTTTGTTCATGTTCGGCCGATGTTTGAAGTTGCTTGGATGCCGTTCCTCGCTGGGATGTCAGCTCCATTGCAAGACACCGATGATCTTGAGATTGTGGAACTTTGTTTGGATGGTTTCAAGAGTGCTATTCGTATTGTGTGTTTTTTTGACCTGGAGCTTGAGCGAAATGCGTTTGTGACGACGCTTGCGAAATTCACCTTTTTAAACAATCTCGGTGAGATGAAGACAAAAAACATGGAGGCTATCAAGTCACTCTTGGATGTGGCGGTCAACGAGGGCAACCATCTCAGAGGGTCCTGGCACGAGGTCCTAACTTGTGTCAGCCAGTTGGAGCGCATGCAGCTTATAAGCAGTGGGATCGATCTACCGGATTCTGGGAAGAAGGGGTCAGTTGACATCAAGTTCGCCATATTTTCAGGGCTAACGAACACCCTTAGGCGACCAAAAAAAATGCTTAATGAGGACCTGGCTAATGAAAGTCGCTCGACCCATATCACTGTCGCGGCCGACATGGTTTTTTCATTAAGCCATCATTTGTCTGGAGTACGAACAATTTTAACAAAATATGAAGGATTTAAGGTTTTTAAGGCTGATCTTTTTTTATAGGTGGCAATTGTGGACTTCGTCCAGGCTCTGAGTGATGTTTCTTGGGAAGAAATTCAGTCATCGGGTCTATCCGAACACCCTCGTCTATTCAGTTTGCAGAAACTAGTCGAAATATCGTACTATAACATGAATCGCATCCGATTGGAATGGTCGAATCTCTGGGCTATCCTAGGGGAACACTTTAATCAGGTATTTTGCTCCTTTCTGACGTTTCGCTTACTGATCATGGTCAGGTCTGCTGTCATAACAACCCCCATGTGGGTTTTTTTGCATTGGATGCACTTCGGCAATTGGCAATGCGCTTCCTAGAGAAAGAAGAATTACCTCACTTCAAGTTCCAAAAAGATTTTTTAAAGCCATTCGAATACACTATGATTCATAATCCTAATCCTGCTATTCGGGATATGGTAGATCTGCATCTATCTTTTCTTTTACTGTATCTGGAGCTCATACTCTTGGTCTATTAGGTCCTTACCTGCTTCCAGCAAATGATTCAAGCTAGAGTTCACAACATGCGGTCTGGTTGGCGAACGATGTTTGGAGTATTTTCCGCGGCCTCCAAGGTGTTGACCGGTTTGTCAATTATAGTTATATTCGGTCTTTGGTTTATGAACGTACCCATGCAGAGGATGTTGTCAATTCTGCATTCGAGATTGTCACACGACTGAATCGGAACCATTTCACTGACATAATTCGCTACGGCGCCTTTGCAGACCTAACTGTTTGCATCACAGATTTCTCCAAGTGCAGCAAATTTCAAAAAACGAGTCTGCTTGCCATCGCTATGCTCCGAGAAGTGATCCCAAAAATGCTCCAAACCCCTGAGTGCGCTTTAACTGTCCCCGAAGACCCGAGTGCCGTGAACACAGTAGACGACCCCATGATTAAGTTCTGGTTCCCCGTTTTATTTAGCTTTTATGATATCATTATGAACGGCGAAGACCTGGAAGTTCGACGTCTGTGAGTATGACTTTTTCCCTTTGGAGAATATACTCATCCAATACGCAGAGCACTCGACTCCCTCTTCTCAACTTTAAAAACTTACGGATCGACGTACCCAGTAGACTTTTGGGACACTGTTTGCCAAGAACTGCTATTCCCCATCTTTGCCGTTCTTAAATCAAGCCAGGATGTTTCTCGCTTTAGCACGCAGGAGGATATGAGCGTGTGGCTCTCGACCACTATGATTCAAGCACTCCGTGACCTGATTGACCTCTATACTCACTACTTCCAAATTTTGGAACGGTTTCTGGATGGTCTCTTGGATCTTCTATGTGTGTGCATTTGCCAAGGTCAATAACGATTTATATAAGTATTGAGCATTAATCGCTAATCGTCCTCTCAACAGAGAATGACACGCTCGCTCGAATAGGCACCTCGTGCTTCCAACAGCTGTTGGAAAATAATGTTCGCAAACTCAGTCCAGAACGATGGGAGCGAATAGTGACAACATTCGTTCGGCTTTTCAAAACTACTACACCACACCAGCTATTTGACGAGGGTTTACGCGTGGAAATTGACGGCTCAAATCCTGAACCTCCAGAAACCTCGAATGGTAAGTACATTCTCAATCACGCCAACACCTCTTTCAACCGTTATTGACTTGTCTAGATTCGCAAACCCTGATTCCCGCTCCTCTGGCTCCTCCGGAGGAGGGACTCAAGCCCACTCAGGCTGGTCAGAACGTTTTATTGAGCGATCGGCGTCGCATCTTCAAACAGATCATCGTGAAATGTGTGCTTCAATTGCTGCTCATTGAGACCACGCATGAATTACTACGGAACACGGAGGTGTATATGACAATACCTCCAGAGCATTTGTTACGCCTAATGGGGGAGCTGGATCACAGTTATCAATTTGCGCGTAGCTTCAACGAGGACAAGGAACTCAGGACGGGATTGTGGAAAGTTGGTGAGTTTTCACACTTTGTCTGCGTTCACCATGATTGAAAGGAAATGAATGCTGGTCAGGATTCATGAAGCACCTACCGAACCTCTTGAAGCAAGAATCGAGTAGTGCCGCGACACTGGTGAGCGTATTGACACGCATGTATAAGGATACCCGGCCAGAAAGCCAGCGATCGAAGGAACAGGTTGCGGATAGACTTATACCGTGGGTGCCACTGACATGATGTCTTATACCATTAATTGACACTGGCTTAGCCTGGGTCTTGGTGTGCTGAAGGATTTCAATGCCCTTCGACCTGAAACCCAAGCTAAAACCATCGTCACTTGGACACCTGTCGTCGCAGAGGTCTTGCGTGGGTTTGACAGCCTTGACGATCAAACCGTAAGTCCCCAATCTACTCTATTCCTGACCCATGATGTGAAATCATATACAAAATCATAGTTTTCTCGTTATATGCCGGCATTCTATCCTTTAACCACCGATATCTTGTCACGTGAAATGGGAGTGGAGTTGCGTGAAGCCCTTCGATTTATATTCTTGCGAGTTGGACATTCTTGCGGCATCATAGAGTAGCGGTGATTACAGCCATATTTATATTTTTTACGATAGTCCCCCAAGTACATGCATTAATAAGATATCTAGGTTTCATTAAAAGCCCCTGTATGATCCATGTTGTTGGAAACCATTTTGCCACCCAGTAGGTTGTGCCCGCAAGGCATCATACTTATCTGTAATACGAAGAATCAAGTCTGCTGTGCTTTGGTTTACTTGCATAGGACTCACCTCCAGACTGAGGGCCAGACTCGTCACCAAAAGTACCCGACTTCATTTGTGCAAAGACATTTGCAGGAGAATGATCCTTCTGGGGGGCTGCGGGTGGCGGTGCCAGACCACCAGAAGAGAATGAGGGCTGGAATCCAGAAGGATCTGTATTTATTCTAAGTTTCTGTCAACACCTTAGACTTGAAAGCAACCTACTAGATTGTATGCCATTAAAAGAATTTGGTGGCATGAAAGTCGGATTTCCGGGGCCACCAAATCCTCCCCCAATTCCAGTGGGCTGAGTTGGAATGCCAGAATACATGCTGACCTGCGACGTTTGGCCTGGGAACCCAGTCTGTTGTGGCATAAGTGGACCAGTACCTCCGAACCCTGTCGGTGGAGCGGACAAGAATGATGGCTGTCCTTGGGACTGAAATGATTGCTGGAATGATGGTTGAAACGAGGGCTGGAACGAGGGCTGGAGCGAGGATTGTCCACTAGACGAGAAAGGGGGATTACTTGCTGGTCGAGTGGGTACAAATTGATTGAAGCCGGTGTTGGTGGGAATTAATGGATTGAGCAGGCCTTGATTACTCGGCACAGGTGCCAATGGACCTCGAGGACCATTCTGAGGTATTTGGTATAGTCCTGTTTGTTGATTCTGCAGATGCTGACCCAAAGAAATTGATGAAGGACCCATGCCAAGACCAGAGTGAAAGCTTTGTGGGGGCGGGTTTACAACGACAGGAGTGCTACGAATGGTAGGCTGCAGGGCAGGTGCTGATGGGGGTCTCATTTGTCCGATCTTGGCTAAAAGCTCGAA
>QLPG01004153.1:0-11063 GCA_003314385.1 Gomphus sp. MG54
TCCTCCCGGGCGTACCGAGTATGTGAACCGTTTGGACTCAACTAGCCATGCCAACAAGACCACTAATCTCTCTGCACAGATTTCTCCCAATATCCCAATCAGCTGACAACGGGCATTCCTCCCTTTCCTAGGGATATGTTTTTGGGCTTCGGTTACATCCCTGGGTAAGCCATCATATCATGTGGCGGCAGTTGTGCTGACCTATTCATCTACCAGGAATGATTGCGAAGGTCCATCGACGGAGCAACCACATACGTGGCAGCTGAACGGTATTGCCGGATCAAGCGCAAGCGTGGATGGGGTTCCAAACCAGTAAGCATTTTCTACCGCATGAACACGGAAAATTTAACCCATGGACTCGGACAGATGATATAGTTCGCACCCCATCCAACCAACAAAATATAGTCACCACGGTGACAACCAATGTCACGAGACATCAGGGCCTCTCGTGGCAACACTTGCTCTGGTAAAGATGGGCAGCGGCAGAGATGTCCTACCTGCCCAAGGATCTTCGGGTGACATGCAACGCGAGCCAGCCAGTCCTCTCAATCCCGGCGCATTTTATGGCCAACACTTTTGATCCCAAGATTCCATTGCAAATGAATACAGGGTATATTTCCCGTACGAGAAATGCAAAGGAAATGAAAGTTGTTTGTGTCACCAGACAGCATGTGCACACACACCGTAAGGGTTGTGCGGAGAGGGCTGGCCGACCTATGACGCGGGAAGAGATCCGGAGCTGGTGCCACAGAAATATGGTGCTTTATACATGGAACGGGTCGGGACCTCACTGCAGGAGCATTTGGGAAGTTGCGGTATCAAGGACTTTTCAGGTCAAGTAGTCTTTCATCTACTGGGACATGAGTGACCCTTTGTTTCGCTCCTTTCGGGCTGAAATAGAATTCACCTATGCAACGGAGTGAGAAGACTGATTGGCTTGAATTGTTAAATTGCCATGGGCTTCCTTCGAAGTCTCTATCTCATGGCGTAAGTCATACATAATACCTATGATATCAAAGGCTAATGAGCTTACGATAGGGGAATATCTGCCGCAGAGCAGCGTGGTCAATCCACTGGGTAGACTTGCCAAGATCCCACCTGTACTTTTCTCAATTTCTCCACCTTTACAAATACGCTCAACGCATCCGTGCGTTATGGAATACTCCATCCGAGACACAACAGACAACCGCTGAAAAAACTACGGGTGCATGAAGAGACATGACGTAGTTATCTTGCTGGCCAGATGGAACATATCCCGATATGATTACCTTTAGAGTGAACACGGCATAAAAGAACGAGCGGGTAAGAGTTAGCGCGTTAGGTTCGTAGTATATAAACAGTTGAATTGTGATGAATTATAGTTTCCTTGCTGAATGCGAGATCTTCCTTCAACATTTCCATTAACCTCACAATTATTCTAGCCTAATAAAAGAAAAATCTATCCATTCCTGTTCCTCAGTATCCTTTAGTGTTTCCTCATTAACTATTCCTTCTCCTTCCTTATCTTCCTTATCTTCCTTCACTTCCATACCCTCTGGTCCTGACTGAACCAAACCCACATCCCTTATTAGGGAGCCATCCTGAACCTGAACCCAATGCCGACCCATTCCAAACGGGGACTGATAGAGGTGATGCCAGCACCTGAATGTGAAAGGCAGCAGCAAATATAACTGTATCATTAAGTAGCTGAGTGTGAGTTTCCTGTGATAATAGGAAACACAATTTTAGTCTTGCCCACATGTCTGTAGTGTTGGTATGGCCCAAACATAACATCATGCCTGACTCGTGCGAAGCCTTGACCATGCATTCACAGGGCTCGGGAGCAAGGTTATTAGTGACTGACTTTTAGGCATCCATAGTCTTGGTAGGTCATCCCTGAAGACCAGTACGCTGGTGTCTTGCAACTCATGCTTGTTTCAAATGGTACTCTTAGCACAAATTCAACGAAGCAAGTCTTGCAAGGTAAATGCTTACTCGTCTACCTATCATACCATACTGTTGGGACATATCAATGTATCAGCTACTGCAACCCAGTTTTTGATGTCGCTGAGCAGCTCGTCGACTCTACGTGCATCGTTCTTTGTTCACAGGAGAGTCATCTGAAGACAAGCAGCAGCGCTGCCTTTCAAATACCAAATGCACCACCAGTTCTCACCTGCCGTGCCTATAAGTGGCTCTCAACCTTCCCTTATCGGTCCCATGTGTGGTTTGCTATTTCCACCTAATTTTCCATCTCTAAAATTTCCATAAACACTTCCCTTTGGGTTCCTCCTTCTGGGTCGTATGGGTTTCTTGCTTGCTAAGAGCATATTTCATATCCTCCATGTAACGATTCATCTGTTGCAATGCTCCCTTGGTTATTGAACCGACCTTGATAATTCTACTGACCGTGATAATTCTTCAATTAGGCCACAGCAGCCATACGCTTTGTCATACTGATGTATTATATCGACGACAATATGTGCCAAGCTAACAACAGAATTACTACCGGTGCTGTGTGTGCAGCCTCGTTAGTAGTATGGCAGTTCAAGATGAGCAATTCATAATTCTATTTGTATTTGGCGAACTTGCACGTGTAAAGGAGGCTATGTATCGGAAAAATATCTTAAGGAGGTAGCATAAATCAAGGTCAGCCTGGAGAACCAGACTGGTGCTAACCACTGGAATAGACGCGTAGTAGCATCGGCCACAATAATTGCCCAGGTAAAATCAACAACAGAGTTTCCTCTTGTTCTTTGATTATGGCCTCGCTAGTAGTCTGGCGGCACCAGATGTGATCCTCTGTCCTAAAGAGATATGATTGTGAACTTGCATGTGTAATGCAGGCTATTGGATGGAAAAAATCTTCAGAGGCACCGCAAATCACAGTCGTCCCTGAGAACCAAAAATACATGGAGTACCAGACCGGTGCCAAACACTGGAATAGACGCGTTATATTTCAATCCGTCACGAGTATAGCCACGCGCACAATTCTATTCGCCATGATGATATGATACCCTTGCCGGTCACTTACTCAACTAACAGATTGTACCTGGCAGGAGAGAGGAGCGATCCACCTTACACTTCTCGGAGACCACGCATACATTTCAGGGTTTAGCGATTCTCGGTGATACGGCGAAAAAGCTCCGTTCCAAGATTTGAGAACGGATGCATAAATTGGAAGATATGAAACAGGGCCTTGTTAACAGATGTACTCGTAATTACCTATTCATTTCCTGCAATCTGACGCTGGCATCGCCTTGGCCTGGGAACTCATAGGGTACACACCCACGTCTCTTCGTTCGCCCCATCGACACCAGCATTGTTTAAGCCAGCTACCAAACACTCTCATGTCCGAACTCGTGCACTCTAATCCACAATCTACGTGTTCTTTAGGGGGAATAAACGTTGACTGGAAAAATGTCACCATCAGTGAGGATGCTTGTTGAACAATGACTCAGACTGGAAGAGCTGATACATTTTGTTTGTCCATTGCAGACGGTGATATGTATATGCCGATGATCAGTAGTGAGTGCGGCGTTCACTTAGAGCCTTTCACGCCCAGACTAATGTTTTTTTAGACCCTGCAGTCAATATGTTAGGCTTGCTCAAACCTGCTGAAAGGGCATCCTATAATACGCGCAACGCCGCTGAAGATGTCCAACACCCCGGGTGCATGGAGAGCACGCGTGTACGGATATTGGATGGCCTCGAGAGATGGGCGCGCGATGCTTCAGCTTCAAAGGTTTACTGGCTAAATGGCCAGCTTGGAACGGGAAAGACAAGCATCGCTCACACTCTCAGCCAGCGTTTGAATGAGCAGAAGATCCTCGGGGCCAGTTTCTTTTGTTCCCGCTCAAGTGCAGCATTAGCTGATGCAACACGGATCATTCCTACAATTGCCAATATGCTTGCTCGATCTAACCCTGGGATCCAAGCAGTCCTGCATGATCTCCTCATGAATACACCTGATATGGCTGATCTCAACTCACTTTCTGACCAGTTCAAGTCTTTAGTGATAGAGCCCATTAAGCTTCTTGCAGAAAGCCAACATCTACTTGCTAATGTTGTTGTTATGGATGCCTTGGACGAATGCTCAGAACCTAGGAGAGTAGAACTGTTGATAAAGACAATCCTCGACAGTGTAGTGGACGTACCTCTGAAGTTCCTCATTACAAGTCGACCCGAGACCTGGATCACCGCATCCTTCCATCACAGTCCTGAATATTCTCTTCAGGAATTTTCCCTACATAAAGGATCATTAACAGACGACGAACAAACCGATATTGAAACATACCTGAGATCTTCACTGTCAAATATTGCAATGAAGCACGGATATTCTGAGCCTAACCTTCCTTGGCCAACCGAACTTGAGGTAAAGAGGCTTCTTGAACAATCGGATGGATTATTCATATACGCTGCCACCGCCGTGCGGTATATTGACGACACAAACATAAATCCCAGGGCACGTATAACTGAACTCACACGCTCGGCGTTGCCTCTCCCGTCTCTGGACAGCTTCTACAATTTGATTATGGACGGCGCATTCGGGAATCTGCTGATTAACAAAGAAAAGATGGCGAGGCAAAATTTGCTTGCCGCGGTGGTCTGTGTTCAAACCCCATTGACTATCGCTGGGCTTGCTTCCTTGTTAGCGATGACATGTGATGAGGTTCAGATTGACCTATCTGGATTTCATTCGGTGATCCATATTCCCTCTACCAATGATGGTCTTGTCAACATATTTCATGCCTCATTCCGTGAATTCATCGTGGATCCCAAGCGCTGCCCAGCACACAGGGTAGATATATCAGATGCACACCATATATTGGCCATCAACTGTGTTGGACATATGAATAAGTCGCTTCATCGTAATATTTGCGACTTGGACGATGGCAATATTGGGATACTCCCCCATGAAATCACAAATCCTGGCGTCATTCCGGAGGCGCTCCGATACTCGTGCATGCATTGGGCATTTCATTTTCTAGATGTGTTGTCCCCTGCTGAATCGTCAACGATGCTCGATGCTGTTTCTGAATTCGCCGATAACCATCTCTTGCATTGGTTCGAGTGCCTGAGTGCCTTTGGCGAGCTGGAGTCCGGTGTCAAGTCCCTTCGCAAGGCAAAAGAGGCAATTTCGGTGAGTTCACCGGTTGGAGATGAATTCTAGCTCACCAATTTGGCAGAAATATCCAATAATTCACAACAATCACGGGTTGTTGTTTGATGATGCTCGTAGATGCCTCCAGATGGGTTCTGAAGCGATAAGCCACCAGTGCCTCAACACCTACCGCTCGGCGTTGACATGGATTCCTAAACAGTCCCTACTCCGACAGAAATATGCGACATCCTTATGCAGCGGACCTCAAGCTAAAGTCGTCGTCGGTCTGGCAGATTCATGGGGACTGACATACGAGCAAGTCATGCGACACCGTGGAGATGTATTCTCTGTGATGTTCTCTAGTGACAGCAGCCGAGTTGTATCTGGGTCATTGGACAAGTCTGTTCGCATTTGGGACACAGCTACGAGCGAGCTGGAACGCATACTAGTGGGGCATTCGGGCACGGTGCGTGGTGTTGCCATCTCGCATAATGGGACACGTGTCGTGTCTTGTTCGGATGACGTGTCAGTGCGCATCTGGGACGCAAATACAGGAGAGATGGTGCGCATATATGACGGACATTCGCATGCAGTGTCGTCTGTGGCTCTTTCACCTGATGAGACGCATATCGTGTCAGGGTCGTTGAAGTCCATCCGGATCTGGAGTGTGGTTGCCGGGGAGAAAGAGCTGGAACTAGAGGGGCATTCCGATTGGGTGCGAACCGTGGCTTTCTCGCCGGATGGAACACGTGTCGTGTCTGGGTCGGATGATACGACAGTGCGAATCTGGAATGGAGCAAAAGGAGAGATAGAGTGCATATTGGAGGGTCATTCAGATTCGGTGTGGTCTGTCGCTTTTTCGCCAGACGGGTCACGTATTGTGTCTGGTTCCCTTGACTGGTCGGTCCGTATCTGGAATGCTACCAGCGGGAACATGGAGCACATACTGGGAGATCATCCCAGTGCGGCATGGTCTGTTGCCTTCTCGCGTGACGGGTCACGAATTGTGGCTGGATGTCTTGACTCTTCGATCCGCATCTGGAATGCGCGGACAGGAAGATCAGAGCACGTGCTGAAGGGACATACGAGTACAGTGTGGTCTATTGCATTCTCTTATGACGGGACACGCATCGTATCTGGGTCGGGGGATTGCTCTGTCCGGATTTGGAATGTCAGCGAATTGGAGACAGAACGCGGATCGAATACAGTCCCACGTGAAAGAACACGCATCTCATCCAAGATATCCCATGTTTTGCATGTGATTCCGGGCAAGAGAAAACGCCGACTGACGGGACATTCCAGTAGGGTGTTGTCAGTAGCATTCTCGCCTGATGGCGCACGGGTAGTTTCTGGGTCACGAGACAACTCAATTCGGCTCTGGAATGCCAGCACCGGAGAGGTGGAGCGTGTGCTGGAGGGTCATGCTGGTGATGTGAAATGTGTGGCCTTTTCCACTGATGGGAAGCGAATCGCGTCTGGTTCGGAGGACAAGTCGGTGCGGATATGGACTGTGGCTACAGGCAAGTTAAAGCACACATTGAAGGGCCATTCAAGGCCCGTGTGGTGCATTGCATTTTCACCTGATGGCACCCGTGTCGTTTCTGGTTCAAACGACCACTCTCTCCGGATTTGGAATGCCACAACATGGAAGGTGGAGCACATACTTGAGGGACATTTAGATGCCGTTCAGTGTGTTGCTTTCTCGGCTGATGGTGCACATGTTGTGTCTGGCTCCCAACACGGCTCAGTCCGGATATGGAATACGACTACCGGGATAGCAGAGCATATACTCGAGGGATATTTGTCTTGGGTGACATCGGTTGCCTTCTTGTTTGGTGGAACGCGAGTTGTCTTGGGGTCATTTTATGATTCAGTGCGAATCTGGAATTTCATCACCGGTGAATCGACTCCATTGGCCGAATCCGCATCCATTGCATTGCCAGACGGAAGTCGAGTTACCCGTATCTTCCCAGGTGCATTTCAAATCGTTGCCCCAAACGAGCATCTTGTGTCCCTATCTTTCAATAAGGACTGGATTCTTGCAGACCCTCCGTTTGTACCTTGCCATTTCCCTCCTGATTTTCGTGGGTTTTACCCATATTCATTCTCTAAATCCAAAGCATGTTTTGGATATAGTTCAGGGCAGGTTGTTATTGTAGATTTTAATCCTGTCCAGCCCCAATTTCTTTTCCAATAAATCATATAATGCTGAAAACATAGTATTGTTCTCCTAAAATTTATTATTAATCTAGCTTCCTCTGGGCGGTTCTCATAGTTTACTCATTTGAAATTTAATTACTGTTAGAGAGCGAGAACAGGCACATATATTTTCTCCCCAGTACTCCATGGCCAACTGAACTCAGTCCAAGAGTTTTGAACAGTCAGATAGATTATTCAAATAAGCTTCGGTAGGATACATCGCCTAGGGACATGCCTGACACAATTGACATGCTTGCCTGTCTGGCTCCTCTCCTCACCAGGAGAAGGACATTTCACTATCTGCTCAGCAAGGAGGAGAGGTCAGTAAGACACAATATGGTTGTCACTGTGGCCTTTCTCTAAAATCTGGTCTCCATGGACAGCATTCCCTCCTTGTATAGACATGATCTATATCAATTTAATTCAGTTGTCAATTTTGAGCCTAATGAGCACAATCATGTCAACATTATTCATGCCTCATTTGATAAGTCAGAGTCTAGAGCAGTCCATGTAGAAGGTTTGGGGGCAGAGGCAAATCGGTGGACAGGTCATCATGTGCAGAGGCAGGGGTGTTCTTGGACAGCAAATGAGGGTTGGGGAGCAGCAGAGGAAACTGGTGAAGGAGCAGACAGAAGATCACGCGGGGAAGGGTGAATGAATGCTAATCTGGTCGGCCATTGGGGCCACCATGTCTGGCCACTAAGGTCATCTGCAGAGTGGACACCCAGGGAGATAGCTGGCAGATGCACTGACAGAACAGCCAGGTCATGGTAGGACTTGGGGGATGGTTGGGGATATTCTTGGAGCCAACCTCATCATATGCGAGGAGCAGCAGGGGTTGCCATGGGGGTAGGGAATATGCCCTCTGACAGTTGTCTTGATAGATAGGGCTCTGAAGAGGGTGCAAGGATATGTGTATGGCCAGATGGTGTGATCGAGCACCTCGATGCAGATGAAGATGTTATTCCACGTGAAGACTATGAAGATGAAGCTGAGCCCTCAAATGCAGACACAAATACAAACTTCAATGACATTCAAAATCACAACCACCCTCTAAATGGCAACTGAACCCAACGACGTGTCTCAAGTTGGGGCCTGGGAGATGATCAGCTAGAAAATGTCCCCAAAAGGGTGATGAATAAAAATCCTAGTAACATGAGTGCTGCACTCATGCCCTCTGCAGGCACCCGTGAGGGGCAACCTATCCTCTGCCCTTCACCGCCTTCACCATATCCACCGTCTAGCACTGATACTAATAATCCACCCCAGACTTAGCAGGTCTCACCCTCTGCGCTGCCACTTCCTAGTGTACTCAAGTCTGCAGAGCCATATATGCCGCACATCTCAGGCACATGTTTCAACCTGAGTGGCGAGTGGGTTTATGTTGTAGGGGAGGGCGGGATTGTGGAGTGGAGGGTGAGGGAGAGGGGGGTTTAACTAGTCTTCCCACACAATAGTTTTCAGAAAGTGAATGTAAAGATAAGGAGGTCAGCAACGACTAACAGGCCAGCAAACAAGGCAACCCCATTGGCTGGCAATGCCAGATACACAGGCTGGTCTAATATTTGTTTGATTGGAAACCAAGATCAAAGAGTTAGGCGAATGGCACCCAAAACATGTTTCTCAATCCAAATTCAGTGGACCTCAATAAAGAACAATATGATGACAACAGAATAATAGATGTATTTCACTGAAACCCTCACAAAACCCCAGCACTACTACCCTTCAGGTTGTGAGATGGCTCAATATCTGGTTTGTAAGGTTGGTCTAGGTTGGTCTAGTTAACTCTCAGGGACTGGTATTATACTTGGTTCGAGGGTCACTGAGCTGACAAAAAATGAGTAGTGTCAATCAGAAATCATATTGACTTACAAGGGTCAGCGAAAGACGTGGTGTAAAAGCCACTTCTTTGGTAATCTCAAAAAATAACAATATAACCTACTGCTTGTAGGGAATGCAGATACTAAATGATTTAAGTAAATGAGAAAGCTTAATATATGCATGAACTACGAACTGATTTCTGGAAGCATCACATATATCCACCTAGTGATGGTGAACACACTGAGCATTGAAGTCGATTCTAAGCTCAAGTGAGGCTGGTAGCCTATAATCCAACACCATATTACAGATGAGGGACCACCTACCAGAAGAGGCTCTGAAAGGTGGTCCAATTACTAGAGCATATACCCCAGAAGGTGACAATCATGCACAAATTGCCGGGAAATCTGTAAAAACCATTTGGATTACCATGATTGTACATGCAAATGAAATGGAGGCTATATTAGATAACTCTCGTTTGAATGAGGACACAGTCATGAGCAGTGAGTTGAGCGTCATCCCCGGACAAAAACTGGCCGGATGAATCGTCACAGCCGTTAATTGACATAGCTAGACTTTGAGTGACAAGCCTGCTCCAGATCATAGAGTGACATCTAAATTCCAGGATGTATATAATGAACTACCAGATAACATAGTAAGCGCATCCTTCATGGAAGTGTCCAGTGGGGTCCTGCACATAGACACAATGCTGTGTACCATCGTGCGGTATAATGCAAATAACCCAACTGCACCGTTGCATTACAATACACATATTCACATTTACTCACCGTCCATAGTATTTACTCCGAGACTCCAGCAGCTTCGCTAGGATAACTGCACGTCTGTGGAGCGGCTGTCGTTAGAGCATGAGGGAGGTTGGGAGTGTAGTCGCTGTGCGGTAACCAACGGATATTGGGATGTGGAAGCCGCCGCTGTCACTGGCTGATTGGATGTAATCAATATGAGTATTGTTTAGTTCGTGAGCGTGATTCCAAGGCTCAATATATGTTCTTCTGGGTTTCACGTTGCCGGTAGCATGGATGGGGAGGTGGATGGTCTCTTTAACAGCTGTCGGGATAATGAGTTAACATGGCGGAGAGAAGAGCGGAACCAACTAATATCATGGTGCCAGTCTAATTCTCCCCTGCTATTATCGTCGTCGTCGCCGACGAAAATTCTAGAACAGAAGACAATTGAGATGGTGTTGACCTAATGTAAGAACAGTTTATAAAATTTATCTATCCCGGAAAATATAGACCTCCTTACTTGCAATTTATGGATAAGCAACTTGAGATCACCATCGATAATGGTGAGCTTCTTGAGTTTAGTACAGATTATGAAATCGTTGCGTTTGCTCGGTTCTTAGCTCGTTTTGTAGTCCTGTGATGTCACTTTTATGAGAAAGTAAATTAGAAGAGGTATCTACACCAGACATTTGGAGTTCCTCGACGAGGCTCATTAATTCAGGATCGAACTCTGCGCCGTTATTTGACTTGTCGACGGGAAACAAGTTAAGTAACGACGCAGATATCGATTTTGAGTTAATAAGCGTCGTCGAAGAACTCCAAATGACGTCAGTTAGGGCCCGATATTTCTCAGCGTTCTCGCCCATGTCTAATAAAACACTCTGTCTTAGTATCCCAAGCCAATCTACGCGCTCTCAGGTGATGCACTTCAAGATGACCGATCCATGTTAAGACGGCAACTGCGGCGACCTTGACCCCAGGGATAAACGGCGCGTTACCGCCAATTAGAACTTCTCGAGTAAGCTGCGAGAGTTCGATGAGGTAAATGATGTTGTAGGTTGAATGGGTCCAGTGGGTTGGGAGGCAGGGGCGGAGTGACCGTCAGTGGTTGAATGTTTAGGTGTGGAGCTACAGCTACAGCTTCAACCAACTAACGGTCACTTTACCTCTGCCTCCCAACCCACTGGACCCATTCAACCTACCACATCATTCATCCC